>QANZ01015968.1:0-22303 GCA_003254925.1 Chamaecrista fasciculata | reverse complement strand
AAAAAAAAAAAAAAAATTAGGGAACCACTTTTTTTTGGCCTGAACCTCTTTCCTTCCTTTCTCAAGCTGTCCATGTGTCTTTATAAAAAAATAATAAAATAAAAGTACTTTTGGTATCCTCAAAATATAAAATCAATTTTAGTTGTACCCTTAAAGTTTTGTTTAAGTCAATTGTATTCTCAATATTTTATATTTGAATCAATTGTACCCAAAATGTTTCATATTTAAGTCAATTGTAAACTCAAATAAGTACACATGTTTTGAAGATACTAAGAGTACTCTACCTAAAAAAATAAAAAACAAAGAGAAAGAGAAGACAAGAAGAGAAGAGAGGGGATGATCATAGTACCACTTTTTTTTTATGGAGATCAAAGTACCACTTTCAATTAATTAATTAATTAAATCATCTTACATTTTAACCTAACCCATTTTAATTTTTTTAGGTTAATCTATGGATATCCTATGCCTATCCGTGTAACGTTATAGGCGAAGACTAATCCCAACCCACTCGGACCTCAGTAGCGAAATAGTTAAAGCCCTCGCAAGAATGTCAATTCTAAGGATCGAACCTGGATTCTATCACCTAGGGTGTAGCTGGTCAACAAATACACCAAATACTTGTTGGTAACCCATTTTAATTTTATATTTGGACCAAGTTGGCTCTCAAGATTCTTAATAATGAAAACAAAATATATTTTAAGATTTTCTTATAAAAAATTGCCATGTTGCCATTGTTTACGTTAAAGTTAAATCCTACCAAGTCACCAACCGACCCTCATACTACTAGTGCAATGATATTCAAGTTATTCATAAAAAATTGTCATGTTGCCATTTTTTTTTTGGCATGAACCTCTTTTCTTCCTTTCACAAGCTGTCACTGTGTCTTTATTAAAAAAAAAACAATCAAAACCATACATATGCATGACCGTGTGGGCCCCATGCCCTTTTGAATGTGGAGAGTGGGGGGTTGGCTGGCGAGCAACTTGCAATGGGAGAGTATAATATATGCACCAAAGTAGTATGTTAAAATACATATATATTGATACATCACTATTTGGGCGTACGCCTAAATGACCCTCGAACCGGGCCTCTTCTCCCCTTCAAGCCTGGCAAGGCGCACTCGAGCCCATCCAGTGCCCTCTACACGCTTAGGGGCGGTCGTGATCCATCCAGGGTCATAGCGCACGCCTCTAGACTAACACGCAGTCACCCACGACTGTCTTGCTCTACAATCCTCGCTGGTGGAGATTGTGGGCCACGGACTTAGTCATACCCACGTTCTCCAGTCGTTTGGCGCCCGCCCAGTAACGCAACACGCAATCACCCACGATTGCCGTGTCCCGCAAATCTCGATCTCCACCACTCTCGCTGGTGGAGATCGTTCCTAACTACGTGGTGCGCCCCGCGCGCTGGCCACCACTCTCACCCTGCTCTATAAATAGAGCTCAACCTAGCAGATTAAGGTTAGCTACTTCTCACCTTTCAGAATTCTCTTGCTCTCATATCTCTCATATTCTAACTTGAGCGTCGGAGTATTATTCGAAGGGCCTCCTGTGAAGTTCTTGAAGGTACTTGGACGATCAACGTGCTCTTGCAGCCCTCATTATTGAACTAGGTAAGTGTGACCATTTTCTAGTTTATCATTGGCGCCGTCTGTGGGGACCTACGCCGTGCGTTCATCAACACGTGCTCCTCACCATCTTTTTTATACGTGAGCCCTTGTGCTCACCTTTCTTGCTTTTTATCAAAAGCTAACTCACCTACGTTTATCTTATTGAACTAGGTGAACCATATCTTGTTATGGCCAACATCGAGGACTCCCACCATGATCACCTTCTGGAGGACGACCCCTCTGACTCCCAAGAGCACGCCTAGGGAACTCAGGAGGGCCACGGACAGGAGGAACACAGAAACGAGGGACCCTCTCGAACTGCACCACCTGTGACCCAGATGGGCACCACAGGACTGACATCCGAAGCTCAGGACATCATGTCCATTTTCCGAGGGATGATGAAAGATCAGACAGACGCCCTCCGTCGCGAATTTCAAAGTCTCTCCATTCACAACACTCCCACTGGGACCCCCCAGGGATCCAATCCGGCCCGCCGCCACACTACAGCGGCTCTGCTCAGAACGTCTCAGCCACCATGGGCTTCGAGGACGAGACAGGCACCTTCATCCCTCAGAAGGGGCCATTTGCGTTGTCCATTCAGCGCGACATCATTCCACAAGGCTTCAAAATGCCCGTGAAGATCACACCATACGAGCCCGCCACGGATCCAAACTTGCACATAAAGGCATTCAACACCGCTGTCCAGTTGGCGTCCATCACCGAAGGGAAGAAATGCAAATTGTTCCCAACCAATCTCGGCCAGGAGGGCCTTCATTAGTACGCCCGCCTCCCGGATTACTCTATCAGCACCTTTGAGGAGTTAGAGGCCGCCTTCCTCAAACGTTTTGCTACGAGTATTATCTACAAGAAGCCGTCGATTGTGATGGCGGACCTGATCCAGGGTTCCAGCGAGAGCCTCCGGGACTTCCTCAAGCGTTTCTCCGAGTGTTGTCACGAAGTTGAGGACTTGGAGGATAGCGTGGCCATCCACGCCTTTAAACAGGGGCTCCGCCCCGGTAATGTTTCCAACGAGCTGACGCTCGCCAACCCTAAGACACTGGAATCATTGCTCAAACAAGTCAGCGAATTCATCGTTAAGGAGGACAACCAGTTCGCCTCCAAGAGCCGCCTCAACAAAATGAAGGACACACAGAATGGTCAGAACGGTCAGTCTACCGGTCGGAATCAAAACGGGAACGGAAAATGGAAGAGGCACGATCGCCCTTCAAATTCATCTCAGGGATCATCACGCCCGCCCTTCACGGGCAAATTCCCAACATACCATATTCTCACTGTTTCTAGATTAGAAATATGGCGCGCCTGTTGTACACTCGACATCTTCCCTATAGCGAAGCCTCTCCCTGTTAAGCATGGTCGCCCAAGAGACACCAGCAGGCATTGTAGATACCACAATGCCTACGACCATACCACTGACGAGTGCATCTCCCTAAAAGATGCCATCGAACAACTCATCCGAGACGGCCACCTGGCCGAGTATAAGCAGAAGAAGAGACCAGAGTCTGACAGGGACGCCTCTCAACTCAAAAATAGGAAGATCACCGAGGACGGGAGCGGCAGTACCAAATAGAGTGAGGCGCTTGCTAGGAATGTGATCAACACCATCTCTGGTGGAATTCACAGGCATAAGACGCCCCACAACCGCAAAACCATCATGCGCTCGATCATGTGCATGCACTACACCAACAAGCGCTCCCACGAGGACATCCACGCGCCCATCACTTTCACCTCTGACGAACTGATGCCCGTCGAGTATGACGAGCCCTTGGTCATCACGGCTTTGACACAACTTCCCCTTAAATGTAAATTTTTTAACTTAGAAAAGCAATTTTGGGTTTTCTCATATCGCATTCAACAAAACTATCTCGGCAACTTTTGTTCACCGTCGTTCATCGTCATTCACCACCATTCATCGCCGCTCGTTCATCGCTGTTCACCGTCGTGCACTGTTGGTGAACCGAAGTTGGAGGGGGTTATATTTACTGATAAAGGCATTAACAATAGTGGAGGACAAAAGGAAATTGATCTTTTGATGACTTTTCAGCTAGATTCTTCATTTAATATTCTACTTTTTTACTTATATACCTATTAGATTCTAGTACATATTTTGGTAATGCATAGAAAGAATATTTCATTTATGATTTTTTGAATATGGAGTACGAGCATATATATGACACCATTTGAATTTCAAATTATTTTCATTTTGTCTCTTCTTGAAATTATAATATATTATATATATAAGCCATGTCGTGTCCGGCAAAATTAAGAATTTGACCTGTCGACGTGTCCGTGTCTGTGCTTCCTAGGAAAATACTAATTTTTAGTTAGATGAGATGAAATGACACTTTGGCTGAGCTCCGAAATAAGCCCTTAAAGTACTCGTCAAAAAAGAAATTTGTAATTTTGGATTCGTCGCATTTGAACTTAAAATGAAAGAGATATGACCACGTTCAATATTTTTGGGACCAATTTGAAACATCATGCAAAGATATAGGACCAATCCGAAACAAATGAAATATAAGGGACCAATTTGAGACTTTTGACAAAAATAAATTATTAATAGCTTTTATTTGTAGAGAGTGAACATTTAAAACAATCAAGGCATGGATTTTGTTGCTTACCCATGAACTTCGAACGCAGAACGCTGGCCACGCGAACACCTCGCTTTAATCTCGCCGGATAGTTACGATTCCTTCACTAAGTTTGTCGACGTTTTGTTCTCTCTCTCTTTCTCGTCTTCAATGGCCCAGTGTAAATGAGAGAAGCCGTTTCATCTCTCTTTTATACCCCCCACTTATGCAGCAACCGAGGCATCCCAAAGGTTTCTTGACTTTTTAAATTTTTGGCCTCCCAGGTAGCGACACGTGTCTGTGACAAGACAGCGCTACCTACCACAAGGTCAGCCGCCACGGCGGTCCTTGACTTCCCGAGTACCCATGGCCCGCCCGCCATTCAACCATTGTTTCTTTCACGTGGGAGGCAAGAGTACTCCTGTATAATTGGGGCGTACGCCTGAAACTCCTGCATGACGGAGGCAATGGTTCCATCACACACTCTAGGCCCTGCACCCCGCACGCTTTGTACGAATTGTACTTCGAGCTCGATCGTAGACTCCTTTAAGGAGGGACTTGTGATACATCACTATTTGAGCGTACGCCTAATAGGCCTTCGCTCCAGGCCTCTTTTCCTCTCCAAACCTTGCAGGGCGCACTTAAACCAGTCAAATGTCCCCCCGCGCATTGAAGGGCGACCGTAACCCAACCAGGATAACGGCGCCCGCTCCAAGCTTGACACGCAATCACCCACGATTGCCCTGCTTCGCAATTCTTGGTCTCCATCCTCGCTGGTGGAGATCGTGGGCCACGGACTTGATCATACCCACGTTCTCTAGTCCGATGGCGCCCGCCCTGTAACGCGACACGCAATCACCCACGATTGCCTTGCTCCGCAAACCTCGGTGTCCACCATTCTCGTTGGTGGAGATCGTGTTCGACTACGTGGTACACCCCGCGCACTGGCCACCACTCTCACCCTGCTCTATAAATAAGGCTCAACCCAGCAGACAAAGGTTAGCTACTCTTGACTCACCAAAATTTCTCTTACTCTCATATCTCTCAAACACTAACTTGAGCGTCGGAGTATTCTTCGCATGCCCCCTGTGAAGTTCTTGTAGGTACTTGGACATTCAAGCTTGCTCTTGCAGCCTATACTTGTTAACTAGGTAAGCCTGCCTTTTTTCTAGTTTATCACTTTATAATATATTTATTAATTCATTAATTCAATATTTTGAAAATATATTATAATTAAATAAAATATAATGTTCTAAATTTTCTATAAAATTAAGTCTTATTATTTTTTAATATATTATCTTTTATTTTAAAAAGTGAAAAGTAAAAAAGGTAACTTTTTCTACCATTATACAATTTATAAATTTTCATTAAAAAAAAAAAGCATGGAAAGGAAGAGGATCCAATCCCCACCCTAATTAAATGTTTTCTCGAACACAGTAAGAGTTAGCATCACTACAAATCATCCATATCTATTTTATATAGGTTGTGCCTATTATCTGACTAATCAAAATATGGATTCCTTTCGATTACATTGATTACAGTAAAAGCAGAGAGTAGAAGTCTATCAATGGAGAAGGAACTAATAGCATCCATCAATTTTGCATTGATGCAACTTGAAACGAATTCGAGACAAATTAAAAAAACAGAAGAGAGGATGATTCACCTGTAATGTAAAGCAACCAAGAAGTCTGAATTAGGATACCGAATTTGCTCTCCGTTTGCCTCTTCATCGATTCAGCGCTCAACGCCATTGGCAATTAATTTTGCGGTGATTTCCCTTACTGTTTCTTCTTCTTCATTGAATCTCGCTCCTGCCTCTCTTCAAAGTTCAAAGTTCAAACTGTGTAATTCAGTTTTCCACAGTGCCAGCTGTCCTTGCTTCTAGAATTTTTTCTACCCCTTCATTTACTTCTCCTGCGCGAAACGCGTCGTTTTCTCAAAGAAACGAATTTCTTTCTTTTTTTTGGCCGAATCAAAGAGACGAATTTCTTTGTCAAATATTTGGGTGAAAAAAAAATACTTTTTTTTTTTAAATTAAGGGTCTAGTGAGAAACTATTGGTGCGTTTGGTATGCTGTGATCTTGTACCCGTCATCTTATATACTATGGTATATTGGATGTCTCGCGTTTGGTAACGTCATGATGTCGTCATACATCGACATCAAAGATAACACTCTGTTATCAAATGACAACAAAAGGGTGTGATCTGAAGTCGACACAAGGGCATTTTTCAATCAAAGTTTCGATTTTACCCTTTTTGGTTTATTTGTTTTTTTTTTAATAAAACTTACTATATATTTGGTTCTTAAATTTATAACTAGTCAACTAATTAGTTAATGAATAATCAAAATATATGACTCATTTATCAAATTATTTCAATTGTTAATAATTTAGTCATTGAGTCAAATTTAGGGACCAAAAAGAAATTTAATATAAATTTAGGGATAAAAAATATAAAATCATTTTCAAATTTAATGATTAAATCATAATTTATTTTGAAAATATTAATATATGTTTTTAAGATGTTAAGATAAACATGAAAATTTAAAGAAGATTAATCTTATTCACAAGAGAGTACCAAACATATACATCTTATATCTCTGACATCTACTATTGTCATACGCGTTGCATGCGTGGTTTGTCATGTAATTTTAAATTTTAAATATATTTTATTATATTTGTTTAATAATCTAACTTAATTTAACTATAACTTTCACATTCTAACAAAAAAAAAAACTATAATTTTCACATGTTGCTAATATATGCTTTTTTTTAGAGTCAAATATGATATTTTATTCTTATTAGGTTGTCGAGTTTCTGATATCTCGGAGTCGTATAGTTTACCAAGTCTAGACATACCGAACGAGCAAAAATAAAAAGAAAAAATAAAAGAGAGGAGAGAGAGTGAAATGAAAATTGATTAGCTTTTGCTATGCTACTTTTCATAGCAAAACCCTATAATTTATTTATATATCTTATATGATATGGTTCCACCCCTTTCATGTTTAAAACTATAGTCTATGAAATAAAAATAAGAGAAAATTTACTATTTGGTCTCTCTTTCTTTACTAAGTTAACAATTTAGTCCCTTATTTATTTTACATACATATTTGCGTGCCCGTTAGGGCACGTAAAGCCCCTAGTATATATATATATATATATATAAAATCGTGCAGCACGCAAGGCAGAGAGGAAGTGGACTTTCACAAAACCTTAGCTAAAATTACGGAGTAATCCATAATTTGGAAAGAGTATGCAGTTTGGTCCCTATTAGGATCTCAAAGCTACAATTTTGGACGATTTTCTTGAAGATTGGAACTCCTTCTTGCCAACCGAATTTTAGAAACTCACAAGCACTATCACTTTCTGATTTTTTCCCTCTTCCAAAGTTGTTCCCTTCCTACAAACATCTCATTTATTTATAGGCTTGAAAGAAAAATCACTAGGGATCAAAAATTAATGTTAATTGATACAAAATAATTTCCAAAAATCAACTCAATCACCAAATTGGAATTGGTCATCAAATTTTGAAAATTTGATTGATTTGGGTAAAAAAAATCAGAGATTTAATATGATCAAAATTGATCTCCAAAAATTTCCTTTTTGCTTTTATACATGCTTCATGGCCAATTTTAGGGCCTGTTTGGGAGAACCCCAATCCTAATCCAATCCAATCCAATCCAATCCAAATGGATGGGATGAGATTATAATTTAATTGGATGAGATGAGATGATGTATTGGTGTTTGGGTGATTTTATTGAGAATGATGTTAAATAGGGTGTGAAATTATATAAAAGGGGTTGTAATGATTGTGGTTGGTAGGAAAAAGTAGATGGATTTTTGTGATTTGTATAGGGGTAGAAATGGTAGGAAATAATGAGATGAGATGAGATGAGATGAAATTGGATTGGATGAGATGAAGGTGTTTAGTTGTTTTTTGGTTGAAATGAGATTGAGATGATATTGTATTGGAAATTGTGAGGATAAGAAAATTTTGGATTGAGGGTTAGGGGTCAATCCAAATCCAAGTGGATGAGATTATGGGTCAATCCAAATAATATTGGAATTATTTTTAAGAATACAATTTGGTTCATAAATTCGAATGGTTCTAATTAATCAATCTCTAACATGTGTAAATGATAACTCGGGCCTTGTAGAAAACCCCAATCATTAATAATGGGGTCTATTTATGAAATTCAAAGACAAAAAAATAACAAATAATAGTTTGAGGACCAAATAGCAAATTACAAAACAACACTAAATTCTAATAAATTGTGTGGTGAAAGGTTCATTTTGGTCCTCCATGTATGGCCTAATATTTTAAAATGTTCAAATTGGTCCTAAATGTTAGAAAAAGTGATTAATTGTGGACCAAAATGAACATTATAACAAACATTTAGGATCAAATTCCCCTTTTAACCCTTTTGTATTTGCTGCCTAAAAAAATATTACCGTTATTTTTTTTTTTTGGTTCAATAGATGGAACCTTTGAAACAATCACACAAGCAAGCACAACCACTTGCACGCTGAACCTAAACCCCAATACATCTGTGAGACAGAAGTTCCTCATTTTCCCAAAAAAAAAAAAAAAAATTGCTTAGGAGGAAATGATAAACTATAGGGCCCGAGGAATTTGACATCTGTGAGACACATTTTTATTATATATATGAACCTAAACCCCTAAAGTTCAAAGAGAGTTTTTTACAATTTGACCTTAAAAAATTTATTAGCTCGGTTCATCAACTGATAAACTATCATGTAGCTAGTTATTTTTCACAGCCAGGCCATAGGTGTTTTGTCATAGTTCACATTTAATTTCTAATTACAGATCATCAGAACCCGGCATAAATTCAAATAATATTGGAATTATTTTTAAGAATACAATTTGGTCCATAAATTCGAACTGTTCCAATTAATCAATCTCTAACATGTGTAAATGATAACTCGGGCCTTGTAGAAAACCCCAATCATTAATAATGGGGTCTATTTATGAAATTGAACGACAAAAAAATAACAAATAATAGTTTGAGGACCAAATAGCAAATTACAAAACAACACTAAATTCTAATAAAATGTGTGGTGAAAGGTTCATTTTGGTCCTAAATGTATGGCCTAATATTCATGGACCCAGCATTACTCTTTCTAGGGGTGTTCATGGACCCAGCCCAACCCGGCGGACCCGGCCCGGCCCGATGGTGTTCGGGCCGGGTCCGGGTCTAGCTAGTCTAGACCCGGCCCGGCCCGGGGTACCTCCAATTTTTTTTTTTTTTTTTTTTTACTTTTTATTATACTATTTTTATATTTTATACTACTAAATATTTTTTTAATTGTAAGAAATACATATCTATTATTATTTTTATCAATTGTATATTAAAAATATACATAAAATATATATTTAATCTTAATTAAATCAACATTTTTTTAACAATTAAGTCAAATTAAATGTCTTTATTGATAAAAACATCATTAAATTGATCCAAAATTAATTGTTTTACCAATATATATAAGTTAAAATATATATAGAATAAATAAATAAAATTTTAAAAAAAAATTTGGCCCGGCCGGACCCTGGTGGACCCGGTGACCCGACCCAGCCGTGGACCCGGCCCGTGAACATGCCTAACTCTTTCTATAATAATATAAGAGACAAGCATAATTGAAGAATGAGAAATATTGCAACTAAAAAAATAATAATATTATAAATTTTTTGTTTAATTAAATTAATATAAATTCTATATATATATATATATATAAAAAAGAGTGTGTGTGGGGTGTGTGAAAGAGAGAGAGAGGTGTATGTGTGTGTGAGAGAGAGAGAAAGAGAAAAAATGTGAGTGGAAAAGATAAAAAAATAATGAGAAATGATAGATAGAGAGAGAAAATTATAAGTGTAATAAATGAGGGTATGTAAAATTACTATTTTGTCTAGTTCTCTTTTTTATATTTGTATTAAAGTGTAGGTAAATATAGGTATATGAATAGGGGTAGATTAGTAAATGTAAAAGAAAATTGGATGGGATTATGATTTGGATGAGATGAGATGAGATGGAGGGTTCAATAAAAACCAAATCCAGTACTGTTCATCCAATCCTAGAATGAGATGAGATTGGATTAGGATTGGATTAGGAAATTGGGACTCCCAAACAGACCCTTAATTTCATTTTCGTGTGTGTTGGGCTGTTGGCCAATTAGTTCATTTTTCCTATTTCATGCATGCTTCATGGCTGAGGAAGATGAATAACTCATTCTAAATCTTCTTTAAATTAAACTTGATGCATGGCATTGAGAAGAAATGGGCTTTGTTCAAAATGGTTAAGGTTTAAGAGATAAGAGGAATTGAGTTCAAATCCCAACTTTCCCATTTTCACCATTTTTCTCACCTTTTTCTTTTTTTTATTATTATTTTTTTTTTGTTAAACATTTTTTATTATTTTTTTTCGTTTTTTTATTTCTTTTTATTATCTTTATTTATTTTGAGACTCTCCTTTTTTCACTTTTGGGAATTTTTATTAAAATTAAGACTTTGAAAACTCAAAATTCTTATTTTATTTTGAATGCCCAAGAGGTTTACTTATGAAATGGTGGCCTAAAACTTTTATTTATTTATAAAAAGACCCAGTCAAAATCGGGTGTTGACCAAATTGTCACTAAAGACCAAATAGTTGACAATTGAAATATTTTATGGACCAAATTGTGTATTTCGGCTATTTAAGGACTGATTAGTTTACTTGATGTAATTCAGAATCAAATAGTAGGTCTTCTCTAAACATTTTGTTGTAAAGACAAGAAATGAGCAACCTTATGAAAATCAGGTGCCTTATTCAACCTTTAAAACTGTTTTTCTCATAATTTTGGATATTCATTAAGCACAAGCATTCAATGTTAAGAATGTAAAACAGAATAAAAATGGATGACATACACAATTTGGAGAGTACAAATCTAGGATGAGGTACATATTACCTTTTCCTTGAAAGTTGTCTCTGTTGTGGGATTGATGTCGTTGTAACCTTTCTATTCATATAATTGTATTCATTACCTTAAATCCTAACAATATAAGATATTATTACTGTGAACTTTGTCAAAATTGAGGATTTAAATATTCTTGTGATGAGGAGAAACAGAGATAGCCATGGTAATTAGACATAAGTTGCCAATGCACTTGAATATTAATAGATATCTATATATATATATATATATATATATATTTGAAATTTGAATGATACATTAGGAATGAGAAATTTGTATGAACCAAAAGATAAAGCATACAGAGACCATGAAGACAAGAGAAGCCAATTGTAAATATAATAGAAACATGTCCGAGAAGAAATGGGTAGATTCTTAATGCTTGAGATAACAAGATTCATCACTATGAATTCGAGTGACGTTTTATTTGATAAAGATAAGAAATGGGTAGCCCAATGAAAACCAAGCGCCGGTTTCAGCCTCCAAAACTTAGTCTTCAACATTCTGGATTTTATGAAACAAGAATTAAATGTTAGGAATGTAAAAACAGAATAAACATATTAATCGGTTTCTAAAAGATACACGAGCTAACAACTCAATCTATGAAATTTTAATTTATACTTCTTAAACCTTGAAAGTCATGGAACTGATATGTTTTAGTCCTTTTGCTGCTACAAGTTAATCTCTAAAAAATAGGCCTAAGGGACTATGTTGTATTGATTCTACACTTTCAAAGATTAAAGTGTGTAAAATAAACTTTCAAAGAATGAATTGTCAACTAAAGTCTCCACAATGGGAAATTCTATCATGTATAGTATTCTCAATTCCAATCGTTCTAGTTTCATGAAGGCAATCTCACCATCATCACCCTCCTCACTATTAAGAACTTCCTCAATTATTTTGCAATCATAAATCATCAATTTCTTGAGACTTAAGAAACTTCTGGCTGCTGATGATGCTACAAGGTTTATCAATTCATGACACCTATACACATGTCAAGAAACAAAACCTCCACTACTATATATCATCTACTTGAGGGAAACTCCAATTTCTTGGTCTGCCAAGAAACAAAAATCAGTGTCCAAGTCAGCTACAGAGACAGAGTACCGAGCTATTGCATCTACAGTTTTAGAGATCAATTGGCTACAAATCTCCTAAATACACGAGTTAAAAGTTGTGGGAATTCCAACACGTTTCCTCCGAGAATTTTAGGAATTCTCTTCACCTTTCAAAATAGTTCTCCTATTTTTTAGCTTTCCTCTTTTTATTTTTATTTTTTAATTTTAAATTGCAAATCTCAGCATATCTTTTTTAATTTTCAAATGTACCTGATATTATCTTTACTCTGTACATCATACCAGCTGAAACACTTGTCAATAATAGAAAATCACATTGATTCCTCCTTCATTCAAGTTTCTTTACAGAAGACCAAAATAAGAGCATTTAGAGAGAGGTATTATGCATTTAAAACACCAAAGCTACCATTAACACTTGAAACCTTTCCTGTAGGAAGTGGTTAGTCATTATATCAGCAAGTTGATCATCAGATGAAGTACGAACCAATACGATTTCGCCTTCCTTTTCCGGTTTCCTTGTAGCATAAAAATCATAATATTTGTATGGTTAATTCCATCGAGAAACATGGGATTCCTTGCCATACACACTGCAGATTAATCGTCAACAAATGATACAAGTGAGGTTGGTCTAGATCTGATGTAGATCAACTGGAAATTTTCAAAGATAATCGTAACAAAGGAGTGGCTAGTATTGTGTTACCTGATCTTTCAATCGTGGAGTCTTACTCATTCCATATTTTCCCCTTATATCGTTTGAGAAGTGCATACGATCTATTCATATCTCCATCTTCTTCCCTTAATTTTTTTTCCTTTGTTTCTCTGGTTGATTACTGCCTATCATATTTGCAGCAGAAGCAGGTGCAACGTCTTCAGCTTCAGCAATGGATTGGGCTACCATTTCTTGGTTCATAGACAACCACGAAAAGACTCCTGAACCCAAGGGGAAAAATGTAACCAGNGGTGATATTGTGGTATCTTGTTACGTATGCACATGCATATATGTATATATACATTAAGGAAAGATGGATGGATGTACAGATGTGGCACAGAAAAAAGAAATTAGCCAATGATCCTTCATAATCAAGATTCTTGCTTATAAAAATCCCACACATTTAATTATGTGTATAAAGACAGTCACCGACTGATTTCAAATGACTAGAATAGCCGGTCACTTTAGTATCACATTGACAGGATACCATGATTAATGAGACTTCATGCTTTAGTTTAAAATAGAAGCAATTATGGACTTTGTATAAGAGAAACTAGATAGCCTAGCTACCATAGCAATAGTCCACTGCTTGATTTACTCTATTTAGACCTTATAAACAAGCTTTTTATCAAATCATGAGTCAGCTTGTACATAGCATAACAAAGACATTCATGCCTTTACAACTTCACGGCTAGCCACAATAATGTTAATATATCAAAAGTGCAGATGTGCAGATGTCCTCTCTTGCTTTTACCAAAATTAAAGAAATAAGGAAAGCAGTAGCAATCAAGCCAAATCCGAAGTCAAATAATTCATAGTGTTAATAAAATCATTTAAACACTATGACATATATATCCAAACTATTCATCTTGACAATAACACTTGGCAATAATAAGCTTGTTGCAACTCATGTAATTAATCATAATTGATTTAATTATGAGCTTATTTTCCTTAAACTTTTGCCTAAAAGTCGTGTGTGTCTTTGGCCCAAATTATAGAAGATTGATAACCCAATTGAATGGGATTTAACTGATTTCTTAAAAATGATGCATCAATTAAATTTTTCTTTTCATATATATAGATGTTCATGGCAACTAATACACATGCACCAAAATACCATAGGTGGGGTCAATGACCATGGGTCCCACCCCCTCATCAACACCAAATTTTTTTTTTTTTAGTCTTCATCCGAGCCCACCCAAGACGAGAATTGGATTTAGGATTTACTCTCCAACAAGTACAATCATCACTAAGCACATTTATATGTAAGTAGAATACTTGTCAGAACAATCAAATAGCACTTTTGCATTGCAAGAATTGGAAATCATAGAGACCTCTTTTCTTCTCTCTTCCTATATATATATATTATATATATAGATTTTGTTGCCATCACGAAAATTACGGTTTTGGATATGTGAAACCAAATATATAGCTTGTAATGTCTTATTTGTCCCATATCTAGAAATAATTTGTCTTTTTGAATATTGCAGTTCTCAAGTAAGATAAAGGGAGACCATGCTTCAGATCCATTCATATATAGCATACCTTGCACCAAAACGCAGAGTGGACAGGCTCTCTGATGCATTCAGAGAACTGGGGGAGCAACAACAGAGTAATGCAGTTTTGGTATTCCCTCCAAGTGCATCTTGAAGAATTCGAGTGAGCTTGGAATCGCGATAAGGGATGTGGTTTGCTTTCCCTTGTAAACCACAAGTAAGGGCATTTATTACATTCCCAAGAGCGGAAAGGGATTTATTTATGGTCTTAGCTTCTTCTAAAACTCTTCCCTCAGCTCCTGTTTTATCAGCTTTTTCAGATCCCGCCAAGTCTACAAGAATCAGTTTTCCAGACTTCAACCTTGAGAGAGTGCTTGGTCCTTACCCTCTTCACTCTCACCTCTACTTCCTATCAAGGTCCACGCTCCATCCAACGCTCGCTCGTCCGGAACGTTTGCTCGGCTGGATGTTCATTCGGTCGGAATGTTAGCTCCGCTCGGTCGGATTGTTAAATTCCAGACTCACGCTCGGTCGGACTGTTAGCTCCGCTCGGTCAAGTTGCAGAGACCCTACTTTCTCCTATGCTCGCTCGATCGGTCGGAACTGCCCACTCGGTCGTACAATTCAGTTTGCCAATAACAGAGAAATGGTGAAAGGGAATGCTATTCCTTTCTTCGAGCTCCGTATCCGACGAGGCTGCACCTCTCCGTCCACCGAATCTGGTCTCACGCTTGCTCCGGTGATACTTTCACTTTTGCCTTGACGAACCAAGAGTGACAGAGTCCGACCTCCGAAGTGTCTCCACCATTCATTCCCCGCTCCGCCGGCTCAAACCTTCGCCAACGACGATGTCACCGGTGGCTCCTCCTCGGTGCTCTCTTGCCTGAGATTCGCCAGATCTGTCTGAGTCTTGACGACAGCGAGAAAGCAACGGCGATGTGGTCAGCCTTGAGGAACTTCCTGCGATGCGATGAGATTTACTTGTTTCTCAGATTTAGCAATTTTTCATGTCCTTTCTCCATCATCTTCTTCTTCAGGACTCAGATCTAGTAATTTCTTCGTGCTCTTTCTCCATGTTCTTCTTTCTCATGACTTTGAGATTTACTTGTTTCTCAAATCTAGTTATTTTCCTTTCATCTTCCCTCCGCTCAAAATTTTAGAGAAACGAAGCTATTAGCTTGTTCCCCACAGACGGCGCCAAATGATAATTCATCTGAGATCTTCGCCCCGCTCCCAAGTCCTCGTTACCTGCAAGGGTTAGCCTAGTCGTGGGGGGAGGCCCCCCACGAGGAGACTCCGACGCCCAAGTCAGTGAAGTATATGAGAATAGGAGAGGTAAACCAAGATTAGGGTTCTAGTCATACCTGATAGATGAATATATATAGGACCCTTGAGGGGTATTGAGGTAATTTCGCTAGGTTTGAGTGATCCCAAAAGTGAAGGGTCAGACCGACCCATAGAGAAGGGGGATCGATTTGGCCATACCTTATCAATATTGATTTGGGTCAAAAATCAGAGATTTAATATGATTAAAATTGATCTCCAAAAATTTCCTTTTTGCTTTTATACATGCTTTATGGCCAATTTTAATTTCATTTTCGTGTGTGTTGGCCAATTAGTTCATTTTTCTTATTTCATGCGATGAATAACTCATTTTAAATTTTCTTTAAATCAAACTTGATGCATGAAATTGATAAGAAATGGTCTTTGGCCAAATTTGTTAAGGTTTAAGAGATAAGAGGGATTGGGTTCAAATCCCAACTTTGCCATTTTCACCATTTTTCTCACCTTTTTCTTTTTTTATTATTATTTTTTTTTGGTAAACATTTTTTTATTTCGTTTTTTTATTTTTTTTATTATCTTTATTTATTTTGAGACTCTCCTTTTTTCTCTTTTGGGAATTTTTATTAAAATTAAGACTTTGAAAAGTCAAAATTCTTATTTTATTTTGAATGCCCAATAGGTTTATTTATGAAATGGTGGCCTAAAACTTTTATTTATTTACAAAAAGACCCGGTCAAAATCGGGTGTTGACCAAATTGTCACTAAAGACCAAATAGTTGACAATTGAAATATTTTAGAGACCAAATCGTGTATTTCGGCTATTTAAGGACTGATTAGTTTACTTGATGTAATTCAGAACCAAATAGTAGGTCTTCTCTAAACATTTTGTTGTAAAGACAAGAAATGAGCAACCTTATGAAAATCAGGTGCCTTATTCAACCTTTAAAACTGTTTTTCTCATAATTTTGGATATTCATTAAGCACAAGCATTCAATGTTAAGAATGTAAAACAGAATAAAAATGGATGACATACACAATTTGGAGAGTACAAATCTAGGATGAGGTACATATTACCTTTTGTCTCTGTTGTGGGATTGATGTCGTTGTAACCTTTCTATTCATATAATTGTATTCATTACCTTAAATCCTAACAATATAAGATATTATTACTGTGAACTTTGTCAAAATTGAGAATTTAAATATTCTTGTGATGAGGAGAAACAAAGATAGCCATGGTAATTAGACATAAGTTGCCAATGCACTTGAATATTAATAGATATATATATATATATATATATATTTATATTTATGGGCATGGGCCATGCCCCACAATTGAAGGGGCGGCCATGCCCCAATATCCAAGGGCATGGCCCCACAATTTAAGGGGCATGGCCAACATCTAAGGGTATGGCCGCCAGGCCATGTCCCACATCGTAAAATACGCGATAACCATCATGTTTATCCAATCTTACGTGGGTGAATAAGTCAATCGCGCATATGAATTCAATTAAGATCCGCCTAAGATATCTTCAAGAAATATCTTCACGGCTGCATCAACTCAAAAAGGATTCTCCTAGAACCAATAGGAAAAGGAATCCCCTAAATCTCGGACCTGGCTATGGCCGCCCGACCTATAAAAAGGCTTAGGCAGACTCACTAAAGGTAATACACTTAACTCAGTCTAGACTGGTTACTCTCAAATACTCTTACTGACTTAGGCATCGGAGGAGAATCGCGGGCCAGCACCCTCGCTGTTCTTTGTTTTGCAGGAAATCGTCATCAGATTCCTCACTGAACCAGGTAAAAGCCCCCCGGGCCAGAACTTAGTTCATCATATATATATATATATTTGAAATTTGAATGATACATCAGGAATGAGAAATTTGTATGAACCAAAAGATAAAGCATACAGAGACCATGAAGAGAAGAGAAGCCAATTGTAAATATAATAGAAACATGTCCCAGAAGGTGGCATATTTTGCTGCAATGAGGTCAATTCTTAATGCTTGAGATAACAAGATTCATCACTATGAATTCGAGTGACGTTTTATTTGATAAAGATAAGAAATGGGTAGCCCAATGAAAACCAAGATTCTTCAACATTCTGGATTTTATGAAACAAGAATTAAATGTTAGGAATGTAAAAACAGAATAAACATAATAATTGGTTTCTAAAAGATACACGAGTTAACAACTTAATCTATAAAATTTTAATTTATACTTCTTAAACCTTGAAAGTCATGGAACTGATATGTTTTAGTCCTTTTGCTGCTACAAGTTAATCTCTAAACAATAGGCCTAAGGGACTATGTTGTATTGATTCTACACTTTCAAAGATTAAAGTGTGTAAAATAAACTTTCAAAGAATGAATTGTCAACTAAAGTCTCCACAATGGGAAATTCTATCATGTATAGTGTTCTCAATTCCAATCGTTCTAGTTTCATGAAGGCAATCTCACCATCATCACCCTTCTCACTATTAAGAACTTCCTCAATTATTTTGCAATCATGAATCATCAATTTCTTGAGACTTAAGAAACTTCTGGCTGCTGATGATGCCACAAGGTTTATCAATTCATGACACCTAGATTTTGGAATAACATTGAGGATGGAACAACATTCTTCAATCATGGGCAATCATGTACTTCCAAAGCTGTAATATTTTGAAGAATCTATTGTATCTTAGATTTTCCTTTCTCTCTGTACTTGCGGCTCATTGATGAATCGAAGCTTCCACTTGTAGACTTTTTATTTGTCTGAGTGTAATCAGTGTCAAAGATTCCACTTGAGAAAAACTCTCTAAAGAATGAGCAACAAACTCTATGGTGGGAATTATCTATAAAGTTGAACCAAAAGTACAAATGAATATAAGGCTCTGTTTGGTTGTTACATTTTTTACTTTTGCTTGTTACCCAGAAATCATCATGTAAATTAAGCCAAAATACACAAGATCTCTTTTTTTTTTTTGGCCAACCACAAGATCTCTTTGGACTTTTCCTCATTTATGCTAAAAAAATCCTAAATCAGTATTTTTTTATTTTGGTTTTCCAGCAACTATCAAATACAACAATAGTTAACTATAAGTCTTGGTCAATTCCAAGAGCAACAATAATTAGAAAACTAAAAGAAATTTCATTTTTTTTTTCTTATGAAAAACTTAAACAAAAATGATCTTTTGCGTAGAATGTAAAGTGTGGGGGTCTTTCTTCAATATTAAAAGTTCAAGAGTAAAGTTCAATGAGATTTTGTGTATAAACCTATAAATTAATAATTAGACTAACTAAACAGTGAGAGACTTTAGAACATATCAATACAAAATTTGAAGTTTTGAATTAGTTAGTGAAAACAGAAGGACCAAGATTGTAAAAAATTTATTTCCTAATGTACTTAGTACGTTATGAAACTAGGAACAATTGAATTTTCGATATTAGTATATTTATGTTGATCCAAAATACAAGTAGAGGGACATCATTTCTGTACCTTCTCAAGTGAAAATAGAGGTTGCCAAGATATTGAAGCTCCATCCATACAAATTTTTCTCATCTTAGTCCCTAATATTTACCCTGAATTTCATTTTGGTCCTTAATTTTTTTTTTATCCCTTTTGTTCCCTAATGTTTCCCAACAATTCTGTTTTGATTGGCCAAGGGATCCATTGGACAAAACCTCCACTACTATATATATCATCTACTTGAGGGAAACTCCAATTTCTTGGTCTGCCAAGAAACAAAAATCAGTGTCCAAGTCAGCTACAGAGACAGAGTACCGAGCTATTGCATCTACAGTTTTAGAGATCAATTGGCTACAAATCTCCTAAATACACGAGTTAAAAGTTGTGGGAATTCCAACAGTATTTTGTGACAACAATCTACATTTGATACTCATTTCAACACGTTTCCTCCGAGAATTTTAGGAATTCTCTTCACCTTTCAAAATAGTTCTCCTATTTTTTAGCTTTCCTGTTTTTATTTTTTTTTAATTTTAAATTGCAAATCTCAGCATATATTTATTAATTTTCAAATGTACCTGATATTATCTTTACTCTGTACATCATACCAGCTGAATGTAACGTGTCACCATGAGAATGAAACTGTGGTCCCAAGACAGATGGCACCCAACCATTTAAGAGGAAGATGCACATGGAAAGAAAGACTAACGAAAATAATTAAATAGGAGATGGAGATGTGAGAAAAGTGTGAAGATTATTGTTATGACTTCTCTCTCTGAATTCTCTCTCTCTCTCTCCAATTCTCTTTCTCTTCCTCTTTGTTTCTCTCTTGTTTGTTCTCCTCTCATTTTGTATTTCTTTTCTGCTATCTTTCGTGTTTAGGTCCTTGTGACCATTGAGACATCATACCTTTTGATCCTTGGGTATTCTCTATTCGAATACTGTTGCATATTTCCTCTGTTTCGTGTGCTTGTTATTTTTCTTATAACATTGGTGCTTTCATTGAGAGACGTAGATAACTCAAGCATGGTGACAGATGACAGCATCCGTGAGCTAGCAACTAGGGTGGAGAAACTCGTGGGTTTGATGGAACGACAGGATGCAGAATATGTGAAAAGAATGGACCGCATAGAAAATTCTTTGGAAACTGTTTCGAAGATTATGGGTTCACTATCAATAGATAAGGAGAAAATGAAGATGCCGATGAATCTAGAGCCATCTTCTACAACTCACATTAGTCCCTCCCAATCTATGGTCGATGCATCTACGTTCAAGGACATCGTTAATGCTCTCCGTCGTCTCAAGGAACCCGTCGAAGTTCTTGACGTTGTTGAAAAAGAGAAAGACGAGAAGCTGCCAGTAGATACCAAATCACAGAGCAAAAATATTTCAGCGGCACTCATCTCAGAGCACAAATCAAGGCACTCACCTAAATTGGTTGATTCATCGTTCTATTCCATCAATAGGGTATTTCCGCTGCACCTACAAATTGACCTCCATGGCTTCATTGCTCGACTTCTTCACGTAGGCATTCACCTTGGTTTGAACCCATTGATTGGTGACCACTCACCGTTACCTTGTTGGCCTTCGAAGCTACACGATCACCAGGCCGTTGAGCTTCTAGCGGGCACGTTTATTTTTGTTTATCCCATAGTTAAGTTTTCTGTTGGCGAACCTCCTCCAGTCTCTGTGCCCTTACTGTCATTCCGTTCATTCTCAGAAGTAATTGTTCATCCTTGCTCTGTTTCTGTTATTTGCGTGTGCTCCACCCCATCTTGTCTTCCTCCGCCAATAACCATTGTGCCGCCGACTTTGAGTTCGGCCATTGATCCCATTCACTTCACAGGTTCCACCCAAGGGATGGAGGTACAGGTTCTACTTGACAATGGCCGTTTTGACAAGTTCATTCAACCATGGATCGTGAAATCTTTGATGTTTTCAGTAGCTCAAGTTCCGCCATTCTGTTTCTTAATCGGCCATGAATATTCATTGGTCGAAGCTTTTAGGGTTTGCAATATCAATTGTGATTTCCACGGTAAGAGAATCAAGTTGTCCACCCATGCATTACCCATTATGGAATCAGACTTGGCCCAACAACTTAAGGCCCAGCAAGCTATCTTTACTCATCTCAAATGGCTTTCTTCTTATTCAATAAACAAAAAGGGGCTTGCTTATTCGAATGTTGGAGTCCATTTCTTAGCCATGGAATGGATCCCAATTGATGAGCCTTATACAACCTTGGGCCTAAATTTATTGGACCCACATTGCTTGGTTCCAAGTCCATTTACTTCCCTTTCATGTGAGACTGACGCAAGGTTACCCAAGTTCTCACCTAAATTGGTTGCTTCATTGTTCCATTCTCGCCTCCCTAGCGTTTTTGATGCAATACAGTCGACGCATGGGCAAGTTGGTGATGCTTTATTCGATCATCCCAGGTTACCTCCTGATCTGGCCATATTTCATCATGTATTTTAGGGACATTTTAGGGCATTTTATATTCATTTGAGATTCATTTGCATGCATTTATGTCCTTTTATGATGAAATATGATGCCTTGAGGATTGATGATTATTTGGACTATTTTGTGAGTAATTGTGTCGTTTTCTCGGGTTTAATCTTTATTATGTGATTGATCCTCTTTATCCTGAGAATTCACTTAGTTTCTCGATGTTCTTGATAGGTTTTAATGAAGTCCAAAGTGCTGCATTACTTCGAGGAAGGCTCAAAGATGTTTGGAGACGAGTCAGGGACCAAACTAAAAACGAATTCAAGTTGCTGAAAAACCCGCCGCCGCA
Source organism: Chamaecrista fasciculata (assembly GCA_003254925.1). NCBI lineage: Eukaryota > Viridiplantae > Streptophyta > Magnoliopsida > Fabales > Fabaceae > Chamaecrista > Chamaecrista fasciculata. The sequence continues at coordinate 335 of QANZ01015968.1, read as the reverse complement.
ACTGCCGCCATGCATAGCCTCGGCGGGTCCGCGGCTGGTTTCTCTGGAAAACCCGCCGTCGGAACCGCCGCCATGCACAGCCGCGGCGGGTTCACGATAATTTGTAATTAAGCAGGCCCAAGCCCGATTTTGATGATTCTGACCTAGATTTCTTTGGAATGAGCCGAAATTTACATATATGAGAGGTTTTTAGGTCATTTAAAGGAGGAGGAACCCGAGAGACACACTGGACACCATCTCTTTCATCCCATCTTTTCTCCCACCTTCATCCATGGCTATTTTGGAGGCTATGAGGCTTGTTGAAGCCGAATCTCTCTCCATGAGCAACTAGATTC
>QANZ01015962.1:0-16192 GCA_003254925.1 Chamaecrista fasciculata | reverse complement strand
TGACTAGCTAGTATTTCAAAATTTGTTTCCAAATTGCAGCGACTCCAATGAACCCTAAAATTAATGAAGAAGCTGAGTTTGCATATGGGTCTGGTAATTTAAATCCCATTAAGGCAGTGAATCCTGGTTTGATATATGACATCAGTGTATTAGATTATGAGAAGTTCTTGTGTGGACAAGGTTACACTGACGCCCAGATAAAATCAATTACTGAAGATTCAAAAAGTTGCAAAGATAAAGTGAATGTTCCATCTTTTGCCCTTAAAAGAGATGCCTCGAGCCCTATTAACCGAGTGTTCACTAGAACTGTTACAAATGTTGGAGAAGCCAAATCCACTTATAAAGCTAAAGTGAATGTTCCGTCATCTTCTTCGTCTTTAAGCATAAAAGTGGAAATACGACAGAGGAAATAGATTTTGGATCAGAAAGAGTGAATAATGGAGGAACACTACTCCAAGGGCGTTCCAATCTTTGAGAAATCATTCAAGATTGTTAAGTTTTATAATATTGCACTTCGACCTTAGGTATAAATAATATTGAAGTTGTATGGAATTTTATATATTTTAACAACTAAAATTTCAGTTCGTTTGAATTTATATCCTTCTATAATTTTTTTTTATTTTCTTATCCAACACTCTTGTATGTATAAAAAGAAAAAAGTCATCACATTAAGAAACCAAAACTCCGAATCTTAAATGGTAATATAAATCCAGAAAAGATCAACACACTAAAGGCGTCTTCCACCTACAATAGAAATTTGCGATAAGGGCACATCAGACAGGTGCCATCAGGGTGTTCCCCTCCTAGAACAACAAGTAATCTTCGATGGCATTCAAGGCATCGAATCATCAACCACAATCAACGATATGCCAAAATCCCAGAATCAAGGCTTAGAAATTATAATGTATTCAAATACTAAATGTTTGATGAAAGCTGATTTGTTATCTAAGTGTAAATTTAAAGACAAAATATAATTATTTTTCTCTATATCAAAATCATATAAAACTGCTACAAAAACAATCATATTAAATTTATTATGTATATTAAAAATTAGGGAAAACTTAAAATTGGTCCCCAATGTTTACCCTAAATTCTATTTTAATTCATAATATTTTTTTCTATTATATTTTGGTCTTTAATATTTTTCAAAAGTTTTGTTTTTGGTTCTTAACTACTAAGTATAATTTAAGTAGTCATATCACTCTTGTTTCAAGTGCAAATAATGCAAAAAAATTGGAGTTACGAGTTACTGTTAACGAGTTTTTTCCTTGCTCATTTGGAGTCGTTGGCAAACAAGGTCAAATCAGATTTAAATTGGGCCCTAAAATGAGTTGCTGTTTCATGAATTAGTTATAATTCTCTCGTTTTAAATATGAATGTGATGAAATCAGATATACTAGCTAGTAACTTATGATCAGTTATTTATCTACTCAATGGACCGTCGACAAATGAGAACAAATAAGACTCCAAAAGTTTGTATTGGTATTTAATTTAGATCAAACTCACTTCCAGAGTACTATTTGATCTCATTTGTCAATGGCTTCAAATGATTAGATAAGAACTCTTTAAGAGAAACCCACAAGTCCAATTTCATCACATTCATACTTGAAACAAGAGTGATATGATCGATGTTATAAAACGAGTGGCTCACTTTTGAGCCCGATTTCGAGCCAATTTAACCTCGTTTAATTTGTATGTCGATGGTCTCAACCGAGTAGAGAAAGAACTTGTCAAGAGTAAATCATACCTCTAATATTGCATTTGAATTTAAAACAAGAAAAATATGACTACATTGGACAAATCATGAAACTTATTAAAGAACAAAATAAAACTTTTGGAAAATATTAAGGAAAAAAATGAAATAGAAAAGAAACATTGTACATGATAACATGAACGTGGGTTAGATTTTGTTTTTTAATATATAATTTTAATTATTTTATGTATTATGTTTAAGATAATTTATTTTAGACTATAGTTTGAAAAGACTGACTACCAAAAGGTTCCTTAGACATATCATGATCAAAAAGTTGAACCAAGTCCCATTCTAACTACATGATCCTTAAATTTCGAAGACGACATGCCTTTAGTTAAGGAATCAACAATCATCAGCTCAATATTTATGTGATCAATGATAAATTTATTATCCTTGACACGCTTACGAATGACTAAGTACTTAATGTCGATGTGTTTACTTCGACTCCCACTTTTATTGTTCTTAGCCAGAAAAACTACAGCTCAATTATCACAAAAAAACCTTAAGGGCCTTGAAATAGAATCAACAATTCTAAGTTCAGAAATAAAGCTCTTAAGCCATGCATACACCATTTGATGTTGCCTCAAAACAAGATACAAATTCAGCTTCCATAGTTAAAGTAGTAACTAAAGTTTGCTTATTGCTTCTCCAAGCCATGGGTCCATCGGCAAGAATAAAAATATATCCAGAAGTTGACTTCCGAGAGCCATTACAGCCAGCAAAATCCGAGTCAGAGTAGCCAACTACTTCAAGATTCTCAGTTCTCTTGTACATTAACATGTAATCTTTGGTACCTTTGAGATACCTCAAAACCTTCTTTGCAGCTCTCCAATGATCCATCTGTTGGGAAATCCCGGCGCCAGAACGCAGCGGAAGCAAACGTAAAATTAAAATTTTAGCGCCAAGCCCAAGATTTCTCGAACGGATCCGCTAGTTGAATTTAAAACTTGTTAAGATAGTGGTATACCTCACGAGTTCCAATCGGTTTGGTTGTACGGGGCGTGTGCTAGAAGTCCACTCGTAGCGTCCTTCCTCCGCCGGTGATCTACACGAGCAGTTTGTCGAGCACCAAGGTGCTAGCCTTCTGTTCTTTTCTCCAAAAGAACCAGGAACCCAATCTACAGTGTTTTGAATTCAAGAACTCCTTCTTGAATCAAAGGCAAAAGTGGCGCAAAGGGAGAAGAGAGGGGCAAGAACTCCTTCTTGTTTTTCCTTCTCTCAAAAATCCTAATTTTTGGTGGCTGCAAATCAAATTTCCTAACTCCTTAGGCAAACTCGATTTTTTCTCTCTCTAAACTCTAAGGAGCCAAAAATTTAATTTCTCTCACTTAAATGAGCTAGGGTTGCCAAAGTCGACTTGGCCTACTCTATTTATAGAGTTTGGGGAGTTTGATAATTATAATTANAAATTCAAGGCCTAAAATAATTATATTATCAAAATATCTTTATTTTAGGAATAATTAAATCACCAAATATTCTCCCTATTTAAATGGGCAAGTCGACTTGCCTCATAAAGCATAACACAAAAACCCTAGTTGATTTTCCTCCTAAGAGTTAGAGAGAGAAAATAAATCCTTTGCACACACATTAGAGAATTTCGACTTTCTCTAAGAGTTAGAGAGAGAATTCGAATTTACTCTAGAATTAGGGTTTTGAGAGAAGAATAGGCAAGAAGGAGTTCTTGTGGGGGGATTCTTCTTAGCGCCACCTCTATTGCTGTTTTCCAAGAAGGAGTTCTTGGAATCAGAGGTCTGTAGATTGGTCCCAGAATTCTTTTGGAGAAAAGAATTGGAGGCTAGCACCTCGGTGATCAAAGAAACTGTTCGTGTGGATTACTGGCAGAGGGAGAACTCTGGGAGTGGACTCCGTGGAACTCGCCCGTTCAACCGATTGATTTGAAACTCTGAGGTATAACACTAACCAAAAGTTTTAAATTCTACTAGCGGATCCGTTCGGGTATCATAGGACCTACACGTTATTTTAATTTTAATTTTTGCTTCCGCTGCCTTAGGCGCCTAGGATTCCCAACACTCAGGTCTAAGGCGTCGTGACAAGCGTACAGGAGAGGCAAGCTGATGACTAAACCCATGCAGGACTCTCCGGGTCAGTCCAGCAACTTGTAACCCTTTACATAATTGCACCATGACTCTCATTCCAGCATCTAGTGCATGCATCTCTATGCACCGAGGTCATGCTGGTCTTAGTTTATTTTCGCTCCCACGAAAACAATCGACCAAGGACATTTTAGATTAATTATCACATAATTAATCACGGACGCTATCATAGTAAACATGCTAATAATATGATAACACATTAATTTATCTCCATAAATTAATACATATGTTCAAAACATATACAAAAAATGATTGGCCCTAGGGCACAATCTCCAACACCATCCCAAGATTATTCTGATATCTGCCCAACATTCCAACTGCGAATGCTATGTCAGGCCTTGTACAAACCTGAGCATACATAATGCTTCCAACAACAGATGCATATGGAATATTGTGCATTTGTTCCTTCTCCAAATCGTTCTTCGGGCATTGACTCAAATTGAATATATCACCCTTCACAATAGGTGTTATACTTGGTGAACAATCTTTCATCCGAAATCTTTCTAAGACTTTATTAATATAGGTTGCTTGTGATAGACCCAAAATGCATCGAGTTCTATCTCTATGTATCTTAATGCCAATGACATAAAATGCCTCACCCATACTCTTCATATCAAAATTCTTAGAAATAATTTTTTTCACCTCATATAGAAACCCTTTATCATTAGTTGCAAGTAAAATATCATCCACATATAGGTCAAGAAAACAATATTTACTCCCACTGACCTTCTGGTAAATACATTGATCCATGACACTCTCTACAAATCCAAATGAAGAGATAACCTCATGAAATTTAAGATACCACTGTCGGGAAGCTTGTTTCAGCCCATAAATATATTTCTTAAGCTTGCAAACTAAATTCTCACCAGCACTAGAGAAGAATTCTTCATGTTGTTTCATATAAACCTCTTCAATTCTTCCAACTTCCCATTAAGGAAAGCAGTTTTCACAGCCATTTGATGTAATTCCAAGTCAAAATGGGCAACCAATGCTAATATCACACGAAGAGAATCTTTCTTAGATACAGGAGGAAATGTCTACATCTAATTGATTCCCTCTTTTTGAATAAATCCTTTGGCCACGAGTCTTGACCATCACAAATTGTACCATTCCCAACAAAATCAGATTTATAAAATAACTACACCATATTATCAGAAAATTCAAAATCCTATCCCAAGGGTAAAAGTCTTGATACATAAATTAAATTTCTTGAAAAACTTGGTACATAGAAAGTCCTATCCAAAATCAAAACAAAACCATTATTCAATGTTATTTTGCATGTTCCAATAGCCTTAACAAGTGAACCCATCTTGTTGCCTGAATAGATGTATTGCTCACTTCCCGTCGGCTTCCTTTGATTTTGAAAACCCTATAAGGAATTCGAAATATGGATTGTAGCACCCGAATCAATCCACCAAGTGTTACTACCAACTTCTACTAAATTAGATTCATAACAAAATAATATTGAGTTACCTTTCTTTTCATACCAAGCCTTAAATTTCTCACAGTCCTTCTTCATGTGCCCTTTCTTTTTACAGAAAAAACACTTAGACAGTTTCTCAAAATCACCATGGACAAGTCCCTTAATCTTGGCCTTTTTCATAGCTTGTTTCTTATCCTTCCCATGTGTCAAATATGCACTCTNATCCACACGAACAGTTTCCCGAACACGAGGTGCTAGCCTCCACGCCTCTTTCTCCAAAGAGACTCGGGATTGAATCTACAGTTGATGAATTCAGGAACTCCTTCTCTGAATTCCAGGCTAGGTGGCGCAACCAAGGAGGAGATAGCAACAAAACTCCTTTTGTTCTTCTTCTCCCAAAACCCTAAGTCGACTTTCTCTCTAACTCTTAGGAGAAAAGTCGAGTCTTCTCTCTCTACAAGGAGGAAGGCGAGTTTCTCTCTCTCTCAACAAGGAGGAAGATGAATGCTCATTCAATTAGGGTTTCACACTTGTGTGTGACTCAAATAGGCGCCTAGCTGTTGGGAATTGTAGGCGCCTAACGCAGCGGAAGCAAATATAAAANTCCTTGTCATAGACCCTATTGTCCTACGATATCTTGGTTATGGATTAGGCACAGGAAAGTCATCCATAACCCAAACCTCAACTTTCTCGATCTTCTTGAGTAAGTCCCAATATACTGAGTGGCCACACTTTTCCTTGGACAGACTCATCGAGGGCGCCAGTTAGATATCTCCCATCTAATGAGGGACAAAATCCCATTTTGGCCAATCCACATTCCTCAGCACGACAATCAACCAAACCCGCACTAGCCCTTATGGCTACCCTGCTACGGGCAACGTTAGACTAGGCCAAAGTCTGACAACTGCAACGCCGGAATAATGATGACCTCAGGTCTAAGGCGTCGTGACAAGCGTACAGGAGAGGCAAGCTGATGACTAAACCCATGCAGGACTCTCCGGGTCAGTCCAGCAACTTGTAACCCTTTACATAATTGCACCATGACTCTCGTTCCAGCATCTAGTGCATGCATCTCTATGCACCGAGGTCATGCTGGTCTTAGTTCATTTTCGCTCCCACGAAAACAATCGACCAGGGACATTTTAGATTAATTATCACATAATTAATCACAGACGCTATCATAGTAAACATGCTAATAATATGATAACACATTAATTTATCTCCATAAATTAATACATATGTTCAAAACAAATACACAAAATGATTGGCCCTAGGGCACAATCTCCAACACCATCCCAGGATTATTCTGATATCTGCCCAACATTCCAACTGCGAATGCTATGTCAGGCCTTGTACAAACCTGAGCATACATAATGCTTCCAACAACAGATGCATATGGAATATTTGTGCATTTGTTCCTTCTCCAAATCGTTCTTCGGGCATTGACTCAAATTGAATCTATCACCCTTCACAATATAGGTGTTATACTTGGTGAACAATCTTTCATCCGAAATCTTTCTAAGACTTTATTAATATAGGTTTCTTGTAATAGACCCAAAATGCATCGAGTTCTATCTCTATGTATCTTAATGCCAATGACATAAAATGCCTCACCCATATTCTTCATATCAAAACTCTTAGAAATAATTTTTTTCACCTCATATAGAAACCCTTTATCATTAGTTGCAAGTAAAATATCATCCACATATAGGTCAAGAAAACAATATTTACTCCCACTGACCTTCTTGTAAATACATTGATCAATGACACTCTCTACAAATCCAAATGAAGAGATAACCTCATGAAATTTAAGATACCACTGTCGGGAAGCTTGTTTCAGCCCATAAATAGATTTCTTAAGCTTGCAAACTAAATTCTCTCCAGCACTAGAGAAGAATTCTTCAAGTTGTTTCATATAAACCTCTTCAATTCTTCCAACTTCCCATTANCCTCATGAAATTTAAGATACCACTGTCGGGAAGCTTGTTTCAGCCCATAAATAGATTTCTTAAGCTTGCAAACTAAATTCTCACCAGCACTAGAGAAGAATCCTTCAGGTTGTTTCATATAAACCTCTTCAATTCCTCCAACTCCCCATTAAGGAAAGCAGTTTTCACAGCCATTTGATGTAATTCCAAGTCAAAATGGGCAACCAATGCTAATATCACACGAAGAGAAACTTTCTTAGATACAGGAGGAAATGTCTACATCTAATTGATTCCCTCTTTTTGAATAAATCCTTTGGCCACGAGTCTTGACAATCACAAATTGTACCATTCCCAACAAAATCAGATTTATAAAATAACTACACCATATTATTAGAAAATTCAAAATCCTATCCCAAGGGTAAAAGTCTTGATACATAAATTAAATTTCTTGAAAAACTTGGTACATAGAAAGTCCTATCCAAAATCAAAACAAAACCATTATTCAATATTATTTTGCATGTTCCAATAGCCTTAACAAGTGAACCCATCTTGTTGCCTGAATAGATGTATTGCTCACTTCCCGTCGGCTTCCTTTGATTTTGAAAACCCTGTAAGGAATTCGAAATATGGATTGTAGCACCTGAATCAATCCACCAAGTGTTACTACCAACTTCTACTAAATTAGATTCATAACAAACTAATGAGATTGAGTTACCTTTCTTTTCATACCAAGCCTTAAATTTCTCACATTCCTTCTTCATGTGCCCTTTCTTTTTACAGAAAAAACACTTAGACAGTTTCTCAAAATCACCATGGTCAAGTCCCTTAATCTTGGCCTTTTTCATAGCTTGTTTCTTATCCTTCCCATGTGTCAAATATGCACTCTCTCCCACTTCCGCTAAGAGCCTTCCTTCCTCTTGAACACACATAGTCAAAACTTCATTAGACCATTTTTGCTTATGTGTGTTATAAGAAATTTTGAAATGTTCATATTGAGGCGGAAGGGAATTCAGAATGGAGTCCACTACGAAAGTGTCAGGAATCTCAACCTCAAGTTTTTTCAATTGAGCTGTAATGTCCTTCATCTTCATGATGTGCTCAAGCACACCACTTATGCTAATGAGCTTCATGGATGATAATCTTGACATAAGGATTATTTTCTCCTTCCACAATATATAATTATCACCACTTAGTTCAGGAACATGAAACTCAGAAATATTGAGTGGTTTCATAGCTGCATAAAAGTTACATATTAACATCTNTATATATGAGTACATTAACTCATACCTAAAAAGATAATTTTTGATAGAGGAAGAAAAGTTATTAAATGAGTAAACTAATAATTCAATCCTTTAAAAATTATTGAGTTGATAACTTGATATTTGAAAAATTGGAAATATAGTTTCATCCTTAAAAGAATAAAATGGTATACTTTTTAGTCCCTAGAAGTTATAATAGTATAATTTTTAGTCCCTAAAAGATTAAAATGGTATATTATTTAATCCGTAAAAAGAACTAATAAGTATATTGTTTTAATCTTTTAAGGACTAAATTGTATTTTAATCTTTCTCGGACTGAATTGTCAATTTAGTGATCTTTTAAGAATCAAGTTATTATTTTATTCTTATTAAAATATCATTTCTATTCAACGTATAATAGTCATTTTTCCTCTTATAAAAAGGTAAAATAATTTTTAAAATGAATTATTTTATTTGATTAAGAAAATGTAATTTTTAATTAAAAGAGTAATAAAAATATTATCATTTTTATCAAAAAAACATTGTTTATTAACATAAAAAAGCGGTTAAAACCTTATTTTGGTAAACAAACTATGGGATAAATTTTCTACAATTATTCTTTATTATTTCATTTTGGTCCTTAAATTTTACATTTGTTTTGTTTTGGTCCCTCAAAATGTAATTTCGTCTGGTTTTTGCCGTTATTTATAACTTAGACAACTGAAACAAAACTTTTCACTCGCATACGTGTCATACTAAATAAGTTGACAAAGAGAAAGAAAATTTCTCATTTAGTCACAAACTGCAGATAATAGTTAATTTTTTTTTTCAAAGAATTATAAATTTTTTTTTCTCTATTTAATTTTCCAATTCACTTATTATGACAAATGTGACAGATAAATCATTTATCTTAACCATATATCCAGGTCATAAATAACAGCATAAATCAGACGAAATCACATTTTGTATACCAAAACAGAACAAATGTGAAAGTTTTAAGATCAAAATGGAACAAAAAATAGGTTTAGGATCAAAATGAAACTTATCTTATAGTTTGCGGACCAAAATGAGTATTTGACCATGAAATATTGAAGAAATTAACATTTACGTACATGGTCACAATCAATCATATATACACAAACATATATACATACCTCTTTCATATCAAATCTATGATCTGTATCAATATTAGTAGTATCATGATCATGAGTGGTTGTTATTATAGATGATGATGATGAGGAGCTATGAGAAACAACCCATTGAAGAGCAGTCCATGAATCATGATAAGCAGCAGGCAGAGGATGTTCGGGAGCATGGCTGAAATTGAAGATGGAGATGGAGACTTGAATCAATGTGGGGTTCAATGGGTTTCTATATATTGTAATGGCTTGGTTCCAAAAGAGAAAAGACGAGAATGATGACATGAAGGAAGGATGGTGGATGATATGACGGTGAATATTATGGAGTTACTTTGTTTTCTTCTATTTCNTATAAATAGTTAAATTTTAATTAATATGATTTATTATTTGAAATTATAATACAAACTGAGAAGAGGATTACACTAATTAACTTTCATTTTCCATGATAATGGCCAATATCTATGAAACAATATCTATTAATTTTAGTTAATGGTGCCCGTAAAGCTAAAGCAATTTTAACAAACACAAACTTGAGAAAGGAAAAGAAAAAAAAAAGGAGAAAAACTCACAATTCCTCTTAATAAAAGTATTTTTACGTGGGATGGTTTTTACGTGGGGTGTTTTTGTTTAAGATAATTTATTTTAGACTATAGTTTTAAAAGACCGACTACCAAAAGACTCTTTAGACATATATAATAGTATATATATAAAAACTATAATTTATGAATCAAAATTGCACAGACTCAAGCTTCTCATCTTCATATATATATAGATACAAAACGTCATGTATTCATATGGGTCATAAATGTTGGCGAAATGTTTCATTTTAGTCTCAAAATATGGTCATATTTCTCATTTCAAGTTCAAATGAGACGAGTTCAGAGCTATGTGTTGGTTTCAAAAAGTACTTTCTCTATCTAGTTAGGGTCGTCGGCAAATACGGTCAAATTAGGTCCCCGAAAGTAAGTCGCTTGTTTCACTGTCAACACAAGTAAAGTTGGTCATATTTCTCTCCTTTGAAGTTTGAATGCGACGAGTTCGGAGCTAAGGGTTACTCTTAACAAGTCTTTTTTTTTTTTGCTTAGTTAGATCATCAACAAATGAGGTGAAATCGAGTTTGAAAGTTGATTTAGAACTAATTTTTCATAGTAGTTTTTACATTTTAATCCCAACCCAACTTTCAAGCCCTATTTGATCTCATTTGTTGATTGTTCCAACTAGACAAAAAATAGGACTTACTAAGATCAAAGTAGCTCGTAACTCTAAATTAGTTGCAATTCAAATTGAAACGAGAGAAATATGACTAACTTTAATTTACTTGTCTGATCGTGAAATGAGTTGCCCACTTTCAAGCTCGATTTAACCTTATTTGATGATGACCCCAACTCGATACAGAAAGTAGTCTTCAAAAGCAATTCATAGCTCTGGACTCATCACATTCAAATTTGAAACAGAGAAATATGATCACATTGAATAGTTTAGGAACAGAATGAAACATTTTGCCAATATTTTGGACTAACATGAATCTTTTGAAATTTAGAGGACCAAAATGAATATAAGGACATACATATATATAGGACCAAAATGAGCCTTTGACATAATTAAAAGCATTGTTTTAAAAATAATCAAACTTGACCGACTGGGACTGACTAGTGATCCAGTCTAAAAGAAGGTTAAAATCAACTAGATAAAGAACCATCTTAAGAACTTGTCCTGTTTCTTTTTTTTTTTTAAATATTATTTTACATTTAGTTCAAAAGCTGGAGAATATTATTGTGAACTTAAATAGTGATCATAAAAGTGTCACTTAATGACATTATTAATATCGACGAATATTATCAAAATTGATTATGTTTATGTTAGTACGTTTATGTTAATTTATGAAACTTTGCACTTATGACATTATTAATTTGATTTTTTTTTTCATTTTTTGTTTATTTCACAATATTAATGTTATAATTACATGCATTTTGTATCGTATATAATTATACTTATTTAAATTTAAAATTTATTTTATGTAGACTTTTTAAAATTATTTTAATTTTAATTTATTTATTTGTCATTGGTCCAACTCATAGAATCATTAACCTTAGATGATCAATACTTTGATTAGTTTAATAGAATGTCCAGTTCAATTATTAAAACCTGGATGAAAAGTTAGACAACCCTAGAAATGTGATTAAGGTATATATATATTATATAGGTTAAATTACACTTTGGTATCTTGTTCTATGGAATGATTTCACTTTGGTACCCTGTTCTATGGACCGATTTCACTTTGGTACCCTGTTCTTTCAAAAGTAACACTTTGATACTCTGTTTTTTGCATCGTTAACATTTTGATACCCTGTTCTTTTCAAAAGTGATATTTTAGTACTCTATTCTTTGCATCGTTAACACTTTGGTACCCTAACAAAGATAGAACAGGGTAACAAATCGTGAAAGAACAGGGTACCAAAGTAGATCAGTCCATAGAACAGGATACTAAAGTGTTAACGTTACAAAGAACAAGGTATCAAAATGTCACTTTTAAAAGAACAAGGTACCAAAATGTTAACTATGCAAATAACAGCGTACCAAAGTGTCACATTTAAAAGAACATAGTACTAAAATGAAATTAGTCCATAGAACAAGATATCACAGTAGATGTATGTGTGTAAACATATAAAAATAGATTGAGACTTGAGCAAGATAAGTCCTTCACACACACAGAAAGGACCAAAACATTACAAGGAAACATATTTACGACATCTAACATTACTGAAACCGAACATATCAAAGAGAAAGAATTGAGAAATAAAAAGTAGGAAGTGTAGTAAAGATAGTCCCACCCATCTGGAAAGTTGGCTTCTCTATGAGTATTGATCTCTTCATATATTCTGTCCAAAAAAAAAGATCTCTTCATATATAAGTCCTCTATATGTAAGGCCACCATATGCGAGGCATCAATACTTGGTTCACTATATCGTCCGATAACCAGAGCTCAGAAGGACCAACTTCTTCCACACTCAATTTGTTTAAGAGTTTTGAGTTTGGCCCATTTGCTTTGTTGCACCACTCATCCATCTCTTCTTTACATAACAATCGCCATCCACACTTATTTATAAAGCCCTCGGAGCATTCAATATTTATCACAAGCTGATTGTTATCACCTGTTACATGCTTCCAACATGTTTCATCGTTGAAATGCAAAAGCATCAGGCACTTATTACGATCAGAAGAAATCCAATGTCCCCATCCTATGTGTGCATTCTTATAATCTTTAGGAGCATAAGATTTCCATGAAATATAACCAAGTACATTCTTATCTAAGTTTAGCCAAATAGCAATTCCTGACCATTCACTATCACGACAACATTGTGGGATATCTACTGTTATTTTTGCTGTTTTACATCTCCGTTTATTTGCGATAAGAAACCATGATGGTATAGTACTCGGATATGAAAAAGTTGCCACAAAATTCGTACAAGGATGACCTTCTGACTGTAATTAATAGCATTAGTTAAATGAATCATTAACACAAATAATCAATAATCATCAACAATTGAAACTTATAAGCAAAGAACAACAAACACACCTTAAGTTTTGTGAGTTTCGTCCCTAAATATTTTGTTCCACAACGACGCTAAAACAAGGAAAACTCTCGTTATATACATACAAACACACAACAGTACAGATTCCAATGGTCAAAACCTTATTTTGATCCCTAATATTTACTCGAAATTAAATTTCATTTTTAGACTCTAATATTTCTTTTGTTCTGTTTTATAGTATTTAATGTTTTTCAATAGTTTTGTTTTGGTCCTTAATAAGTTTTACAATTGGTCACTAACAACTGGATGTGATCATATCTTTCTTGTTTCAAGTCCAAATTAAATGCGTAGAAATAGGAGCTACGAGGTACTTTTGACGAGTTTATTTTCCCCAGTTGGAGCCGTTGGAAAACAAGGTCAAATCGGGTATGACATTAAGGCTGAAAGTGTGTTACTCGTTTCATGAAATTGACCATATCTCTCTCATTTCAAGTACAAATGCAACAAAACAAGAGATACAAGTTACTATTGTTGAGTTTTTTCTCTATCCAATTGGGGCATTTGGCAAATGAGGTCAAATAGTACTCCGAAAGTTGATTTGTTCAAAAAATTAATACCAATTAACTTTTAGAGTATTGTTTGATCTCATTTGCCCTAATAAATAGATAAAGAACTCGTCAAGAGTAACTCGTAGCTCTGATGGCCCACTTGTTCATGCTTGATTTTAGACCTGATTTGATCTCATTTGTCGACAGCTTCAATTGGGCAAAGAAAGAAGTCATCATATGCAACTTAGCTCCAATTTCATCACATTTGCACTTGAAACAAGAAAAATATAACCACATTCAATGTACTAAAATGAAACTTTTAGAAAACACTAAGGATCAAAATAGAACAAAAAAACATTAGAGACCAAAACATAATTTAAGGTAAAAAACATCAGGGACCAAAATGAGGTTTCTATTTCAATCAATAACTAGATTGACAATTGCTTACCTTATGATCAAGGGATGCAAATAGATTCCACAATTGTTCTTCTCCTAAAGGTTCCTTTATACGACGAACATCTAATCGTATTAAGCATGATGGAAGCTCTGCCAATGAGTGCAAGTCACAGGACTTCATTAAAAGATAGCGTAGTTTCAAGAGATTAGAGTACCAACCAGCCGGTGCCTCAATAATATTTCTGGAGTTCAGATTCAACACAACCAATGACGATATGCAACCAATACGATGAAGAAACGATACATCTTCAATATCAACACCACCACTTAAATCTAATTCTGTCAAAGATGTCAAGAACCCAATTGATTCAGGAAGTTCTTTAATACCAGTGTATTGCAGACAAAGCAGTGACAGATTTTTCATATTTTCTCCAAATGTTGGAAGTCTTGTAACTTTACGGCAATGTTTAAGAATTAACTCCCGCAAATCATTGTTTTCCAATTTTATTGGAAGGATTTCAAGACTTAGGCAGCCCAACAAGTTCACCCTCACAAGCTTTTTCAACTCTCCAAGTGAAGGATGAATCTTAATAAGGGATGTACACCATTCAAGATCTAATGTTTCTAAATTTTGAACTCCAGAAAAATCTGGAGTTTCGATCAACCTTTTGGATTCTTTCATATCAATATGTTTCAGCTTTCCCAAAAACTGATCAAAACCAAAAAAGTGGGAGAAACCAACATTAGAAAAAAGTAATATATCAACATAATTTATAATCACAAGAGAAATTCAAGTACATTAAGTATCTTATTAATTACCTGTACACCATGCCAAAGATGTGTTATTTTACTTTGTGACAGATGGATTCCAACAAGTTTGTCGAATGGCCCTTCAATTGGAAGAGTTTGTAGACTACAACCCTGCCAAAAAATTACCTTTGTTGCACTAAAAAGACCTTTGAGAATGTCGAAACACAATGAGTCCCATGTCACATTTGATGCAACAAGAAATCTGAGATTCAACCTCTTTAAAAAGAATCCTGGGTGCCAATGTGCTTCATCAAATTTGAAAAAATTGTTCTTGACAGACAATTGGATAGCTTGTATTGTTTTAGTGCCCTTGTAAATGAAATGTCAAGTAATGAGTTAAGCATTAATAAAAACTTAGGTAGGTATTAATATAAATATTAAATGGTCATTTATTTCGCTAACTAGTCAAATCAAGAAATTTAAAATAAGACACTCACCTCAATATCACTTTTCAATGCTTCATCAATGTCCTCTATACAACACAATCTATTGTGAGGATATTCTTCACTAGAAATACACATGCCCAATTCTTGAACTAAATCGTGCATCTCTAAACAAATACCTTTGGGGTAACCAAGATCCCTTTCTATTAGCAATGATCTTTCAATTAAAATGCTTAATCCAATTGTTGCATGGAGGTCACAACTTTCCAACACTTGAGCAACTAGATCTTTTCTCCATCCAATAAAAAAACAAGCAACATCTAAAAAGATTGTCTTTTCTTCCTTATTTAATCCATCATAACTTATTCTAAGAATTTGATGAATATCAGCATTTGGAATTTTCTTTAATCTCTTCAAAGAATTTTCCCATTCAGCTTTTGTTCTTCCACAAAGAAAGGAACCTAAAGTTTTGAGTGCCAAAGGAAGACCTCCTGAATATTGAACCACATCTTCAGACAACTCCAAAAAGCCCTTTTGAGGATAATTTTTCTTAAAAGCTTTCTTGGAAAAGAGTTGAAGAGATTCATCTTTCTCCAATAATTCAATCTCATACACTTTATGAACACCATGTGATGTCAACAAGTGCTTATCTCTTGTTGTTATAATCACCCTACTCCCCTCACCAAACCAATCAAGACTTTCAGCCAAATTCTCCAATTGATTTATATGATTAACATCATCAAGGACAAGGAGAACCTTCTTTTGGGAACAAATTTTTTTTATGATCTTCTTTCCTTGATCAGTGTTCCAAATTTTTTGGCCACTACTTCCATCTTGTTCAATAAGCTGTTGTTGTAATTGAGCAAGTCCATATTTGTCTGATGAAGTATCTCTAACATTAGCCAAAAAGCCACAAGCATCAAATTG
>QANZ01015953.1:53282-70503 GCA_003254925.1 Chamaecrista fasciculata | reverse complement strand
GATCTGCCGATTGTGTTATGGCCGGAGTCCTACTCATGGCGACCGCTCAAGTGGTACAAGGAGTGGGTGTTTGGGGTTGATAAGGGGGAGGTCCCCTGTTCGATTCCCAACACCCACACACTTGGGGGGATCCCCAAATGGGAGGGTGTAGACCCGCCGGAGGATAGACCCGCCGGGGGATAGACCCGCCGGGGGAAAAGGGCCCCGTCGTGGTGGTGAGGCCCCGTCGTGGTGGTGAGGCCTCGTCGTGGTGGTGAAGCCCGTAACAGCATCCCTGGAACAGGCTTCGAAGCAGCAGAAGATAGCTGATGAGAATGTCTTGAGGCTTATTGAAGAGCAAAAGGTTGCCTCTTTTACAGTGTCTAGGGTTCGAAAGTACATTGTAGAAATCTAGCATATGTTGTTTTTCAATCAATTCTTTACTTTATAAGTGCCTTCTGCTAATCTGTATCTCAATGTTTCTAGAGAGAGAAGGAGGAGGCATTGAAGAAGATAATTCAGTTGGAAAAGCAGCTAGATGCCAAGCAGCAGTTGGAAATGGAAATAGAAGAGTTGAAAGGTAAAGTACAGGTGATGAAGCATCTTGGAGATGATGACGCTGTCCAAAAAAAGATTAAAGAAATGAATGATGAATTGGAAGAAAAAAAGGAAAATTTAGAGGATATGGAGAACACAAATCAAACTCTTATGGTCAAAGAGCGACAGAGCAATGATGAACTACTGGAAGCTCGTAGAAAACTAATAGAAGTATGTTTCCTTTAATTTTTAGTTTTATTCTAGATCCCTGTTTTATTTTTGTTTTTAATTTTTAACTTTTTAATGTAAACTTTGCATTAGTTCATCGTATTTTGCTAGCAAAATTGTCTGTTGAACCCTTACAGATTTGTGACAAAAAAAAAGAGAAAGATAAATTCCAAGTGAAAATGACATGTGACAAGTTATCTTGTCATTGTTTTGTACTTTTAGTTGTTCCCCATTAACTGAAATATTTATGGTTTAGACTTGACAACAACCTTCTACTATTTCTGAATCCACTTATGCTGAACATGAACCATATTGTATTATCTTCCCATTTCTGTAAGAATAAAGAAGTATGATAGGATAAGATTTATTGTTACAGGGGAAAGATCATAAATCCTAACTTTCAAATGTTTCAGGGGCTAAGTGATATGCTGGGTGCACGGACTAATATTGGTCTTAAGAGAATGGGTGAGCTTGATCAGAAGGTTTTTGTGAATGTCTGCAAGAAGAAATTACCTCTTCAAGATGCTCAGACAAAGGGTGTCGAGCTATGTTCTTTGTGGCAGGAGAACTTGAAGAATCCTGAGTGGCATCCATTTAAAATTATCACAGATGGTGATAAAGTAGAGGCATGTCCAGCAAGACTTGCTTTCTTTATTCACAATATTTATACTTTATGTTTGTTTTCATGGAGATGGTACAACTAAAGAATGGCATAACTAAAGAATGTGACATTGGTGCAGGAAATTATAAATGAAGAAGATGAGAAGTTACGAGATCTGAAAGAGGAATGGGGGCATGATATATATATGGCTGTTGTTACTGCCTTGAAAGAAATAAATGAATACAATCCAAGTGGTAGGTACACCGTTTCCGAACTATGGAACTTCAAGGAAAACAGGAAGGCTACATTGAAGGAGGTAATTAGTTACATTGTGAGGCAGATCAGACCTAAGCGCAAGGGAAGATAAGGTAAAATGTTCTTGCCTTGGTTAGTTTTTGATAGTAAGTCCAGCCAGTGTTGCTAAATCATGAGCATATGCCCATATTCATGTGATTGCTTCACTGAATAAAATTTGCTTTGAGCTGTGTGGGTTTGCTGTTGTTAAATTTTTAGGGTCTAGATGTGATTGGGATCTTCATTTCAGTAGATGTGAACTGTACAGAAATTTTACTGGCCAAATCTGCAGCACGTGATGCATGAGAATTACTGAAGAAGATGGAATCAAGTAGTAGGTTCTTCTTGAGTTTGAACTTTGAATGAGCCACAACCAACAAGTGCTTAATTTAATTTATGTTTGCTGTGTATAAGAATGCTAAACTCATCGTCAATGATGGATCAGAACCAATCAAGATATCTGAAATCTAAAAATCTTAACTTGTTTAACTCTAGATTTTCGTTTTTCTTTTGATCATGGCTATTCTCCCCTTAGGTCCAAATTTTGCTGGGAATTTATTTTTAATGCCTTTAATGTGAGATCTATAGATTGATATCATCAATTTCATTAATTATAAAGAAAGTTATTCAAATATTTTGAGAAGAATATATAATCTCAATTATTGATTACATAAAATTTTTGTTGCATATTTTATTTTAAATAATAGTATATAATAAATTATATGTATATAGTTAGGACTGCTCGTTGGCCGATTTAGGTAGTTTTAAAGGATTTTTCAAATTGAGCCACTCATATTGGTTTGGGAAAAATTTAAACCAAGCGGTTTGAAAAAATTCATCAAACCAAATCGAAAAAATAAAAAATGATTTTAGCAGTTTGGTGGTTTATGTGGTTTGAACTTTGAAGTTTAATTATTATTATTTGGTTAAAATCTCTTTTTGCTCTTTAAATTATGGAGTAGGTTTTATTTTCGTCATAAAACGTGTTTTCGTCGAGTTTTATTGTTATTTATGACCTAGGCAGTTGAAACAAACCATTTCTCTATCATGTGTATTAATAAATGAGTTGACAAAGAAAAAAAAAATCTTCTTTCTTGGTCACAAATTGAAAAGAAAAATTAACTACAAATTTATCTTCAAATTCAAATTAAAAATGAAATTTTTTTCTTTTTTTATTAACTTATTTATTATGACACATATGAGAGAAATAACTTATTTAGACTATTTAGCCTAATAATAACTGCATAAATCATATGAAATCGTATTTTGAAAACCAAAATGGAACAAATGTGAAAATTTGAAGACCAAAATAAAAAAACTAAGGCCAAAGTCCTATTTTGGGCCTCAGTTATGCTCAGTGTTCCAAATTGGTCCCCCAGTTATTTTTTGTTCCATATTAGTCCCTCAGTTATGCAAAACTTGGTAAAGTTGGTCTCTCTAACAGTTTCCATCCATATTAGTCCCTCAATTTTGTCTTTTTTTTTACAGAAAAATGGATGGGAACTGTTAGAGGGACCAACTTTGCCAAGTTTTGTATAACTGGGGGACCAATATGATACAAAAAATAACTGAGGGACCAATTTGAAACATTGAGCATAACTGAGGGACCAAAATAGGACTTTGGCCACAAAATAATTTTAGAACTAAAATGAAACTTACCCCATATATAATTTAAAGACTCCAATGAATATTTTTTTTATTGGCCAACAAGACTACAATGAATAATTGATATTATTCATTTTGTCATTAATAAACCAATAAACATAATATATAATTATTGTCATAGCTTTCTGGTACTAATGAGAAAAAATAAATATTCTCAATCTAGTAAAAGAATTTTTTTCATAAATAATAAGAATTGGAATAATAGTTTGCTATTATATAATTATTTCAGTAATTTATTATTGCAATGAGTTTTTAAAAAGCAACACACTAGTGATTATGGTATGCTTTTTTTTTAAGGGTAATGATAACGAGTGCCCCTAAGGGCACTCGTTAAGGTGCATTTATTGCATTTTGAAAATGGAAATTTTATTTTGAAAAAGGAAATTTATCTCAAAATTTTCTTTTTCAAAATTATTGATTCATTAAAATTCTCAGGTAAAGTTCCTTTTTCAAAGTGGAATTTCCTTTTCAGAATGCAATAAATGCACCTTAACGAGTGCCCTAAGGACACTCGTTGGGATTACCCTTTTTTTAATTGGTATAGTAAGTGACTATGGTATGCTTGATAATGTACTAACTAGTTCAATTTTATTAATTCAAATTAATTTAACAATATATAAAAATGAAAAAATTAAATTGAGTAGAGATAGAGAAAGATAACACAGGTATTTATCCTGGTTTAGCCTGAATGACCTACGTCCAGTCCCATTGCACAACAAGAGATTTTTATATTCAATGAACATGTTTTACACCCAGCTCACATGTAATGGCTTACAATGGTTTTCACTCGCTCATCACCAACGATAAAGTTTTCTCCCGCTCACCAAAAACGAATTCAAGAAGGGTTTTCACTCGCTCACACCAAATATATGTTCTCAATTTCAAATAATTGCTAAGTCATGTTTTAATCAAAATTCATTTGTGACAAACAAGATTTAAATTATTTGACAATATGAATTAATCATATAAGACCAAGTCAAATAATATTAATAATACTACAAATATTAATTTTGTTACGATCAAAATAAACTATTGATTTAATCCTTTTAGGCTAATAGGAGAATGAATGGACAAATGTATAAAATTTAAAGACAATTATATTAAGCAAAATTAATATGTGTCCGTTCTATTTCATTTCATTAATAATAATTTTTAAACAAAATTAATATGTGTCTATTCATTTCCACTCTATTGAGTCTATTCTATTCCATTTAAAACTCCCAACCACACCCCTAATTTCAACTGATAAAGCGTGAGGTTGCCCTTTCACTTTTTATCCGAAAAGCAAAAAGGGACGTAAGCAACAAGACTCTCTTCAACGTAAGTCGCCATCTTTTCTCCTTTGAACCTTTGATTTCATTGTCGCCTTTGAACCTTTGATTACACTGTTAAGGTGGTATTCTAAAAGTCTAAAACTTATCTGACTTTCTCATACTGTTAGATTTTGGGTTTTGTAGCGATCAATATATATGTCTTCTTGAACTTCAATATTAATCTAAAGCTATCTTCTTGAACTTCAATATTATATGTCTTCTTATCAATATATATGACTTTCTTACTTTCTCTAATCTCCAAGCCACATAGTTTAAAAAACACAAATAGTTGTGATTTGAGAAGAAAAGAGCAACACAAAAAAGAAAGTTATAATGGTCAATAGATGTTTTTTTATTGGACGATAAATTATAAATACCTTAACAAGTATGCTATTTTCTTTGATAAGTATGTTTGTTGTCAATACATGCGTAACATACTTGGAAAAAAACATCTTAAATAGAAGGTTGCATTGAATATTGACAGCCTTGATTTACATTCTTATGTTCTTATGTGAATTGAAAGAATGTTGCATGTGAGATATTGATTAAGAATTACTTTATCTTTTTTTTTCCCCTTAGAATCTAGGAAATGCAGTGCAGAGACCGTGAAGTGTTACAAAGGACTTTGGATGGACGAGAAAGGTTGGACAGGGAATTGGAGAAAAAGAAGCGAAAGCTTGATTCCGGGAACATAGATTTAAACAAATGTGAGGCACAAACTGAGCATGAGAGGCAGAAACTTGAAGAAAAAAAGAAGGTAATATATATTGCAGTTTTTCTCTATCAGTTATCGGATTACAACAACAATATAATTAAAGTCTTTTTCCCATTAGGTGGAATTGGCTATATAGACCAATTGATGTTAACGTGTTCTATCTTTTTCCCATTTGGTCTACTTTATTTACCGAAGCCTCCAAAAGCCTTATTTGTACATGGCCTAACCACCTAAGGCTTATTTTAACTAACTTTTCTATAATATGTGTTACCTTAACTTTCTCTTTGACACACTTAATTATTCCTGATATTATTCACTACTCGTCCAACGCAACATTCTTATCTCAATCACGCTGAATTTTTGCTCATACTAACCTTTTATTGTCCAACATTTAATACCATAAAAATATATTTTTCCTTTTAGTTTAAATGGTACTCTTATATCACAAATAACCCCTTTAGTCTTCCTCCATTTCATCCACCCTGCTTGGATCCTATGGTTTATGTCCCACTGCATTTCTACTTTATTTTGTATAATAGTTCTCAAATACGTGAAACTTATGATTTCTTATCCCATAGTTTCGTCTCACACCTAAAATCAGCTTTCCTTCCATTAAATTTGCATTCCATAAATTTCTTTTTACTTCAACTGATGCGAAATCCATGTCCCCAAAGTTTGTCTCTACTTCTCTTATTTTTCTTTGACTTCACCTTTGGAATCTCGAACCAAGACTATATCATCAACAAAAAAGCATACAACTTGGTCTCACTTGTATATGTTTAGTGAGCACATCCAATTATACCACATTAAACAGGTAAGGGCTCAAAGCAAAACCTTGATGTTGTTTTATGGTCATAGGAAAATCTTTCGTGGCTCCATACACACACACAAAGAAAATGTGGCTTCATCATACATGACTTTGATTGCTTGGATATAAGCCACATGAACTACTTTCTTTTCCAAAACATTCTATAATATTTCTCTTGGTACTTTATCGTAGGCCTTTTCCGAATCAATGAAAACCACGTATGGATCCTTAAAAGATCTTTGAAATCTCTCCACCAATTTTCTTAGTAAGCATACAACTTGTGGTTTACCATCCTGGCATGAAGTCAAATTGATTTTCTATAATTCTGTCTCAAATCTTCGTTTCCCGCTGACCGCACCCGTCGTTAGGTGGTCAGAAATACCGGAAATAATGCACTATAGTGGTGCAATCCGAGTCGATCTCTCGAGGAACCACTTGCAAAGGTTCAATAATGAATTATAAAAGACTTAACTAATCGGGTATAGAACAAGGCATTTTATCAAACACTTGGTGTGCAAGAAAACTAAATGTTATAGAACTAAAATATTTTTGTGATTTTTAATTATAAAGCTAAACTAAAAAGATAATAAAGACACTTATTAATGGAAACACCCAACGGAGGAACTAAATTCGGCCTTTCTAGCTTACAAAGATCGGAGTAATTACTTCACAAACCATTTACTAAAGTTGTCTAACTACCGTTAAACATAGCAATTAACTCAATTATAACCATAACTAAGATAATCACTCTAATAAAGCTAATGGTGAGATAAAATAATAGATTCAGGTAACTCTATAACTCAGACAAAGTTATCATAGAGAAACTTATCTCAATTACTAGTCAAACAAACTACAACGTGTCCGAACGGATCATAATCAAGACAAGAATAATCAATACATATCAGAATCCATAATTTAATCTCAAATTCATAGTCAATATCAGAATAACAAGTTGTCTAAACAAAAATAAACTCAAATCCTAATATATAACTACAAAAAGTGTAAAGTAAAACTCCCTAAGTGAAGAACCAAGCTCGGGCCTCCTCCAATCCTCCTCCGGGTGTGGAATCTAGCTGCTCATGGAGAGGAATTCAGCTTCACCAAGCCTCCTAGCCTCCAAGATAGCCATGGATGAAGGTGGGAGATGAGAGAAAGTGGAGAAGATGATGGAGAGTGTGTTTAATGTGTCTCTTCCATTTAGAGAGGGTTTAGAGACTTAAATTAGGTCAATTTTCGAGTCCTATGACGCATGGGTCGGGTCTGGATAGGGACCAAATTGATTGGGCTTCAAAATCTCATTTTTGGGCCAATTTCGCGATTCTTGCCGTGGAAACCGCCGCGGGCAAGGCCGCGGCGGGTTTTCCAGCACCCACAAAAATATGTGTGTTTCAATTCCCACTTGCTCCGCTTCAATCTCCGGCCTCTTGCACTTGATTCTCACAAGATTTAGTTCCTTTAAACCTGCAATTGCAACATGAAAATGTGTAGTATCTCAAGCCAAAAAGATTAAATACAAATCAATGATCATAACCCGAGAAAACTACACTTTTAGACGATAAAAGAACCAATTTGCAATTGTTAACTAGAAACTTTAATTATCATATCCAGAGGCTAAAACCACTCTAATAAGCTTCTAAAACATTATAAAACACAATGAAAAGCCTCTAAATAGCATGGTATGAATTGGTCCGATCACCCGCTTAATAAGCATCTAGCCCCTTGTTCTTATTTACTGGGATTAGAGTATATTTCCTCCATTCATCCGGTATTTTCTTGGATCTCATTATCACATTAAAAAGCTTTGTTAACCATTTCACACACTTGCTACCTAAACTCTTCCACACCTCAATTGGTATATGATCAGCCCCAATTGCTTTACCATTATCCATTCTTCTCAATACTTGTACTACTTCATACTCTTGAGTTCTCTAATAAAAACTGTAATTGAGATCCTCCTTATTAGTACTATCAGATCTTGTATTCCTTATATATATTTTTTTACCCTTCTTCTTGCTTGCTTATTGATGATTATCCTTGTCAACTTATCATCTCTTTTTGGCTTTTTTTCTGTTTTAAACTATCATTTTATTAGTTTGACCTCAAGTATAGCTCTATTCACCCAAGCCACTTGCTTAAACCATACCAGAAACCAGGAGATCTTTTTCCATATGCAAACTGGACTACAGTTTCTTGTCAGTGGGAAAATATAGATATACTAAAAGATATATTGAGTTAAGTGGTTTAACAAAACAACCAGTATATTCATTTTGTTTGTGATTATCTTATCTCGGAAAATCAGATGTAACTATGATGCTCTTTTACAAGATACTAATGCAATCTCTTTTCCCTTCTAGAATGATTTGAGGAATGCAACCCTCAAACAGGCTTTGAAGCAGAAAAAGATAGCTGATGAGAATGTCTTGAGGCTTTTCGAAGAGCAAAAGGTTGCTTCTTTTATAGTTTCTAGGATTTGAAATTAATTACATAATCTAGCGTATGCCATTTATCACTCATTTCTTATACACTTTGAATTCCTTCTGCTAACATGAATCTCAAGTTTCCAGAGAGAGACAGAGGAGACATTGAAGAAGAAGATAATTCAGTTGGAAAAGCAGGTTGATGCCAACCAGATGTTGGAAATGGAAATAGAAGTGTTGAAAGATGGAATTGCAGCTGTTGAAAAAAAAGTGGAAGATTTTGAGGACATGGAGATCTTAAATCAAGTTCTTATTGCCAAAGAGCGCCAAAGCAATGATGAACTACAGGATGCTCGTAAAAAACTAATAGAAGTATGTTTCCTTTTATTTTTATGTTTATTAGTTTATATACTTATTTTTCACTATTTTTTTTAAAAAAAATCTTTGCATTAGTCAGATTTTGCAAGCAAAAATTTCTTTTACACACTCACAGTTTTGTGTAAGTAGAAATAATAACTGTTAGTTGAGAAAGGAGAGTTTGAGAAAAAAAGGTTCCTTCTTCCTCAAAAAATAATGAGAAAAAGAAATTCTAAGTCAAAATGACATGAGATTAAGTTATGGTAATTGGTACCATTGTTTTGAACCTACTACTTCTATTTCTGAATCCAGTTGTGCTCAAGTTGAACCTTAATGTATAGAAGATTGATTAGCTTCCCTTTTCTGCAAGAATAAAGAAGTATGATAGGGTAAGGATTATTGTTAAAGGAGAAAAATTATAAATCATAACTTTCAAATCTTTCAGGTGTTAAAGGATAGGCAGAGTCCACGACATAATATTGGTATTAAGAAAATGGGAGAGCTTGATCAGAAGGTTTTTGTGAATGCCTGCAAGAAAAAATTACGCAAGAAAAAATCACGTCTTCAAGATGCTCAGACAAAGGGTGTTGAGCTTGCTCTTTGTGGCAGGAGAACTTGAAGAATCCTGGGTGGCATCCATTTAAAATTATCACAGATGGTGATAAAGTAGAGGCATGTCCACTAAGACTTGCTTTCTTTATTCACAATATTTATTATACTTTATGTTTGTTTTCATGGAGATGGTACAACTAAAGAATGTGACATTGATGCAGGAAATTATAGATAAAGAAGATGAGAAGTTACGAGATCTGATAGACGAATGGGGGGATGATATATATATGGCTGTTGTTACTGCCTTGAAAGAAATAAATGAATACAATGCAAGTGGTAGGTACATCGTTTCTGAACTATGGAACTTCAAGGAAAACAGGAAGGCTACATTGAAGGAGGTAATTAGTTACATTGTGGAGCACATGAAACCTAAGCGCAAGAAAAGACAAGGTAAGAAGTTCTTGCTTGGTTATTTTTTGTTACTGAGCCTATATTCCTGTGATTGCTTCACTAAATAAAATATGCTTTGTGCTGTGTGCATCTGCTGCTGATAACTATTTAGGGCCTGGAATATTTCCATGATATGTTATTAAATTTAGAAATTCAGAGTTTCACAACAACCATGAGGTACATGCTATTAGCCTGTTAACCAAATAGTGTAACGGGGTTCGTGTAGTTGTGAGAATGAGAGAGAGGATTCCATTCAAAAAATGTATTAAGAAGGGTTTATAAATGTTTTTATATAAAAAGTATATTGAGGATGGTTTTCCATTTTCTTCATACAAAAATTGCAGATAGTAAATCCCAAAGGATCGTGGTAATAAGTTTTGACGTATCAAACCACGTTAAAGATTTTTCATTATATTTGTTTTCTTTCTTTCTTTACTTTTGTGATTGTGTTTCTACCCACCAATTAGATTCCATAAATCAATTGGGATTGTGACTTGGGTCAAGTTTACTCTAGTAATAAGTTTATATAGGTGCACCAGTAGGAGCTTGTTCTATATATTGATTGGAGGATAAGGACTTGTATTAGTTATTGAAGAAGAAAAGAAATGAAATAATAATGACTCACGAATTGGCTGTAATTATATTTAATCATGAAATTAGTGTAATGATGATGTTCTGTACTCAAAATTTACTGTGTGGCTGTAATTGTTTCATTTATACAGACTAGCACTGCATCAGTTCTCCTGTCTTTCAAATGACTAGTTTCAAATGGCCATACTTATTGATTTTGTTGCTTATATTTATTAGAAAGCAGCCCATGGCATTCTGTTATAGCTAGTGGTGACACGTGCATGCTACATAAAGAAGCAATCCAAATGTGATGACCAAACTATATTTGTTTATATTTGTGGAGGGACCCACCAATGTGCTATTGTGAAACCAAGTCTAGTTGTTTCTTTATGCAGAGTCCAATTTGCTGTTTGATTAGCTTGACTACATACACTCTTTTACTCAAAAGTAGTTTCTATGCCTAATGAATTATGGCAAAATAAAACCCCATTTATACATGGTCCGTGAGTATTCTCTCTTACATGTTGCTCAATACGCATAAATACATGTGTTTAATCACTTGTCTTGGAAGGACACTTTTATTGTAATAAAGTGATGCAGGATTTAGTGAGGAAGAATTCACGCCTCAAGTGTATTTTGTTACAAAATACCATGCTTCAATAACAGCTACGTACAAGCACCTTATTAAAGGTCCCATGTTACCAGTTGGCGGTCCTGACCAAGCGGAATGCAAGTTTATACTAAATTAAGCTGCCACCAACGGCACGGGCGCCACCGCCGTAAATGTGGGCGCCGATGGGAGCGTGGACGCCAATAGGAATACAGGCACAGACGCCAATATGAATACAGGTGTGGACGCCAATATGAATACGGGCGTGGACGCCAATGTGAATACAGGCGCTGCCGCGAGCGTGGTTTATCAGATAAGTTTAACTTTTAAACGTCTCTCTTTAAAATGGGACTCGGTATGCTAGCACTTGCTTTAAAATTGCTACCATAGCTTGAACAAAATTTTAGATTCGAACTAGAAGGCACATGAGGTATTTGACATAATGACTACGAAACTTTGAAAAAGCTAAAAACATAATTACATTTTTGCTTGTTTTACTTTGATAAAGTAATCACAATTGTACATGGTTAGCTATATGGATAAACTTTGAATATGCCCATAACGGGTTGATTTCGAGGCAAGGAGATTGGAAAGTTTCAATGTCATATGCTTTGACCGATTTGGGTGCTTACGTTGTATTTGCGCACTTTGCATGCTTATTTGATGACTTTTCTGTGGATGAAAATAACTTTTAAATTTACTGGGCACAACTTTTACAATGTTGTCACTAACGCCTTACCCATACCCCGAGCATTTGAATTACACTTGATAAGGACTACAACTTCATAAGGACTTTTCTTAAAGACAGGGGTAGCCTTGATAAGGACTACAATAAGAGCAAAGATCCTGCTCCAACTTCATTATACCACTATTACTGTCAGGTATCATGATACTTTCATTTTCAAATTTTTTAACGGATATATAAAATCCTTTGTGGCCCTTGGCTCAATTTCATGTGGATTGGACTTGTTTGAGTAATAATGCGCATCGAATGCTTGGTTTCACTACTATTTTTCAAAAGGCAAGGCATAATTAAACAATATTGTTTTAGTCTTTCTCATATATGCCAAAAAGCACTGTCTTGGTATTAATATCATGTGTTGACTCATTAGCTCCTTTGTTTAAGAACTCAGGCACTTCTCAGCATTTGGAAATCCTTACACCGGCGTCACCGTAAGTGTGGGCGTTGTTGTAAGCGTAAGCGCCGTAGTACGCGAGGCGCCGCTATGGATATGGTTGCCACCATAAAAATGACTGAGCATATAAAAATGACTGATAATTTTTGCGTTTTTGAACTTTGCAGAGATTCAATAGGGTGGGGCAAACGCCTGGATTCTTTCTTTCAACAATTAATAAAGTTAGCGCTGCTCGAGGGGACGCCCTCGGAACAGCAGCGAAAAGGCCCTCGAAGGAGCCTTGTGAGTATGGCACTCACTACCATGCGGACCGACCCTCCCTTGGATGACTAGTCAAAACTTAGCGTATGATACGCAAAACGCTCGAAGCGTGCCCATCACGAGGCAGCACCTTAGTGTGCAAATAAACATAACGATCGAATCGTGAGAATGCTCGAGGAAGCACTAATAAATAATATGGTAAAAAGTTTTGCTGCAAGCATTAATTATTGTTCTCAATTTTGTTGTTGGATTCATTAAACTAACAGTTTGTGCTTAAGTTATACTAGACAGATGTCTAGCCAAAATCGGCGACAAAGCCTCAGATAAATTATGGACATGGAAAGCTAATGATCCAAACAACATACACATTCACAGCAAGGAAAACAGAAGTCACGCCGATTCAGGCGCCTGACACACACCGAGCCTAATTAGGCAAAGATCTACAATCACAAGGCAGAACAAGGCGCTGACGCCATCTCCAGTACAAGGCCGCCAAGCGGCAAGGGCCCCGACGCCCAACCAGTCCGTGACCAAAGCCCAATGAGGCTAAAATCGCTCAAAAGGGACGCCCTTAGCGATTCTAGGACGCCCTGACGTCCAGTGGGTATGGCACCCACACCCCAAGCGGACCGATCCTCCCTTGGTTTTAGGATGCCCTGACGTCCAGTGAGTATGGCACTCACACTCCAAGCGGACCCTTAGGAGGCAAGCCACAAAAACATGCGCATGTATCAAACATCAACTTTGAGTCCCAGCACCCTCGTGGAAGGCATGGCGTCCTTACCCGCGACTACGGGCCATCGCCCTCACAATTAAGTCCCAGCGACTTCATGGAAAGCATGGCAACCTAACACAAAGACCGCCAAGGTCTTCAGGAGAATCACATGGAAACTAAGTCTCAAACCTCCCCAGTGAGCGCGCCAAAATCATGGACGCCGTAAGCCATGAGGCTATGAACAAGAAAATACTCAAAACGGAACGAGGACGCCAATGGCGCCATCAGGAAATTATGAGCGAATGACCACGTCGTTAAGCGGGACTCCCCTCGTGGGGACACAATCTCACTTCTTTCGAAGGGGCTAGTGGTAATAGCCCAAATATCTGACTATGTCCAAATGGCAAAGTTCAGGCCGAATGCATAATCGGACCAGGAAGCCTTTAGGTAGGCAAGAACGCCCCAAATGGCACGACGCCGCTAAGGAGATCAAAGCGCATGAGCGCCCAAGCAACAAAGATGCACAGGCAGTGCAAAGCACATCTTGAATCAATCCTGATCAGGATAAACGCCCAAGCACCAGAAATGGAAGGACAAAGCGCCTCAAAACAAACCAACGAAAAACGTTGTATCTGTCATCCACTCGTGGGGACACATCTCATGGGGACAGAACTTCACTTCTTTAGTTGGGACTAGTGATAATAGGCCCAATAATTAGGAGGCCAAATTGGCAGAAGATGCCCTTGGCCCAGCGCGCCATAAGCCCACAAACCATCAAGGAAATAGTGACTCACTTATCCTTAATTAACAAAACAATATCTTCCTACATAAAATAGGAAAGATTATGATTCACCTCCCATATCACTCAAGATATCTCTTCTACAATCAAGGAAGTTGGTTGGGTTGGGACTCTCCTCAATAAGCCTATAAATACAAGATGGTAACCCTATGAAAGGTACGTAACTCATTACTCACACGCTACTCATGCTAGTTCATACTCTTACTAACTTAAGCTTCGGAAGTGAATCACAGGGGAACCCCCTGTGGTTCCTGGTTCATCAACAATGACGGTGAAATGCCCAAAGAGTTATTTTTTTCATTGGGTTATTAAACAAATGAATGATGAATCCAATAACGAAGAGCCCATTTTGCAGAATCAATTACATTCTTTGTGAATTTGGGTTAGTGCCATTTAGTTTACATTGTTATTTTTAAAGGTCTTGTCCTTCATGTTGTCCTCATGTGTCCATTCTTCTTAAATGTGATCAAATTCTTAATCTTTTGGTTCATTAATCAGTGAAGGATCTATGATTTTCTTCTGACTCTTTAGTCTATTAAGTCTCTGATCTCTATGTCTTCTGAGTTTCTTTTCCTTATCCTTCATTTGATGTCCATCAAGATAGAGATTGAGTAGAGTAGGGGAGATTTGAATAGAGAGAAAGTGAGAAACAAAGGAGATGATAGATATCGTGGGGAGAGATCCTCAGAGACCTTGATGTGGGATTAATGAGATTTGAGGAATTGAAATTATGAGAAAGGTTTGATTTTCATGATCAGTTACCTAAAGATAGGGAAATAAATTATTAGGTAATCAATGAATTGCTTAATTAATAAATTTATAAGGTAATTCATTGATTGCCAATTGGTATTTGATTATTATTTGTTAAATTTGTGAGAGAAAGAGAAAAAAAGTAGAGATTTTGGATTGGCACAAGATTTTCGATTAGGGAGGTAATCCTAAATTGATATTACTTTGATGTTATTTTATCTTTAATATAATGAACTCTTTAATTAATTAATTTTGTTGGAATCACAGGCTTAATTCATCTCTAATTGAGAATAGTATATATTTATTAGTCTTTTACTCTCTTTCATAGATTTAATATTATATCATTTTAATCTTTTAAGGGTTAAAGCGTTTAACATTTTAATCTTTTAAGGATTAAATTATATATTTTAATCTTTTGTGTGTAATTTTTTGTCCACATATACATTCAACTGGGTTTCATTATCTTGTTAAAGGTAACATTAAAATTATAGATGACTTTTTATATTTTGTTCAAGTGCCTATTGATACAAACTTGTCAAGATAACCACTACATCTTTGTTTTGTGGGTTCTTTTAATGCCACTATTTTTGTTGTTGGGTTACGTTGCATCCTCTATTTTAAAATCGGTTAAGATCCTAATGAAAATTTCTCATTTTTGGTACTAAATAGTTTACTAAAGAAGGAACAATCATGCATGGAAGAATTCATAAATATCTCAGGTGGTGATGATGAAGAAAACTCCAATGCAAATTTTCAACCACAAAATTTGACCATTGATCAACATGAGGAAGATCATTGAAGATCCTTGGGAAGATTCAACTAAAGAAGATGCTTATAAAGATTCAATTGAAGAAGATTCTTCAAAAAATTAATTGAAGAATGAATACAAAGACATAAATTCAACGTATAATAGTCTTCATATTACAAAGGGGATAAAAAAAAGTTATTTTCTTTATTGAAGAAAATGAAGTCTATAGTACAAAAATTAGAAGCAATGACAGAAATTAAAAAGAAAAAAAAGTACTAATTAATACTTTTATAATTAGATCTCATAATATATATATATAATGATTTTATTAAGAACATCTTCAATGTTATCAAGCTAATAAGTCAACAAAAAAGACAATTATATTATATAGAGAAATTATAAAATTTATATAGCCTAAATGAATCAGCGAAAAATCATTTTCAATTATAATAATTTTATTAAGATAATATTTTGAATGTGAAAAATAAAATTACATAGGGCAAAGTAAAGTTATATTAGATGAATTAAAAGTTAATGTAATATGAATATAAAAAATAATTTTAATTATAACATCAAAAAATAATATAGTTAAAAGCATATTAATTTTTTTTGTTGATTATATGATAAATACCGCGTGCACGTCATATCCACTAGTATATATAAATATATGTTGTGTCCTGTCGTATAATTTTAAGAATATAATGTGTCAGTGTGTCCGTGTCAGTATCCATGCTTCATAAGAAAATAAAAATAAAGTGAAAAGGTAAGAGATAAGCCAATGTTGGTTCTGATAGTAACTTAAATTAATTATTTTTTGGAAAATTTACAATTTGGTACCTTGTAGTTTGGTCATATTTCATTTTGGTACCCTGTGGTTTAAAAGGTGACACTTTGGTACCCTGTGGTATTTTTCTTTAACATTTTGGTACCCTGAGCTTTATTTTTGGAGCAATTTTGTAATTTTAACCATAATCAATTTTGCAAAAATTTCATATTGACTCCCAATATTTTCAGAAAAGTACAAATAGGTCCCTAGATGCCTATTATCTAGGGACTAAAATGAAAACTATAAAAAATTTTGGGATTGTTTTGTAGTTCTATCTTCTGTCCTATATTTTTCAAAAATTATGTTTTGACCCCAAAAAATTTGTATAGTCTTCATATTATGTGCTAACTTGAATAACACAAATTTTTATATGCGTTTATGCTTTATTATTACTAAATGATGATATTAACATGATTAAATAGTTTACTTTTGTGTAAAGTTGCAAAATATCACAAGTTTATTTTGAAAATGTCTTTTTGACGTTTCCTATTTTCAGCATGTTTCAAGAAATATTTCTACAAAACATTTTCATAAAAAGTATACAATACACATTTTCAGTCACGTTTCTTGTTTTTGAAAACAGAGAACAAGGCAACCAATCAGGCTTACGTGCCCTATGAAAGTTTTAAGCTTTAAATTTACAAAAGAAGAAAAAATCATCTCATTCAATTTTAGAAGATTCTGAAGACTAAAAGTAAAAGTTTATTATTGTTTGAAAAAAATCTAAACAAATCAATTCTAACAAATATTAGCTTTGTACAGTTAATATATATATATACATATATATATATATCAAATTTGTAATTCAAAATAAATATGTGCATGTTTAAGCACGGAGATATTCATAACTTTTTAAAATTATTAAAAAAAATTGAAATTACATAAAAATA
>QANZ01015953.1:1497-53042 GCA_003254925.1 Chamaecrista fasciculata | reverse complement strand
AAGAAGTGAAGGAGGCTAGCACCTAGGCATCTGCCAAACTGCTCGTGTGGATTACTGGTAGAGGAAGGACACTCTGTGGACTTCTCAAATTCGCGAATACGACAAGTCACCGATCAAAACTAGGTAAACATCTTTCCTAAAACTGGTATAAACATAGTTAGTGGATCCTGGAAGGAATCACAGAGTTGGCTTTTAGTTTTAATTACGTTTTAGTCCAAAATTTTAATTTTTTTCCTTCCGCTGCGCTCCCTCTGTGATTTCCCAACAGCTACTTCGTTAATCGTGAGAGAGACAAACTCCGGGAATGTCAAGGTCCCATTACTTTAACAAAATATGATCTACTACTTATATATAACGAACTTTAACAATTACACTTGAAAGAGTTAGTCAGACCTCATAAATGCAACATCAACATCTGGACTTAATAACGAAACATGGTGAACTCAAGTCACATCCTTGAGGTATTCATCAAGTATCTACCTATTTAGTTACACATGCTCTAAGATGAGAACTATTCTATTCTAAAGAGAGAATTGGAGTAAAGTCAGTAAATTCGTGCTTTGAGCGTGGAATGGCGACCTCTATTTAAAGTGTGGAGTAGTGTGCTTGATTCGCAAGTCAAGGGGAGATTTTTTCCTCTGGCCCGTGGGCTGCGCCAGCGGCCCAATACGAAGGCGCAGCGAAATATCTGCGATATTTCGATTATATCTTCGTATCTTGAATCGTAGCCGTGCAAAACATACTCTACTGCTTCGGAATATTCTGAGCCGCGAGATTTCCAATTTGAGTCGCTGGCTCAAAGAGGCAGCGCAGATCCAGACTCTTCTGAAGCTTATCTGCTGACACCATATTCCAGAATATTCCTGCGCCGTGTGAATCACCGAATATGGGACGGTGGCCCACGTGGCGGCGCAGAGATTTTCTGTGCTCAATGCGATCTTCTAGAATATTCTGATATTTCCCTTTTGGTTTGACCCTGTTTGGATATCTGAAACACTGAATAAACCATTAAGTAGCACTTATTTATAAAGTATAATAAATAATGCTAATTAACTCATTTTGTCCACTTTATTCCACCATACCTTAGTGTTGCCCTTAGCATATTAATTGGTCTAATTCTAATATATTATTGTTATAAACATACCAAAAGAAGGTCAAATAACTTGTTCACTTTTGGACTGATCAATGGGCTTTACTCAACGTCTGGGTTGTTGCACTATCACTATTGCTGAGTTAAGTGGCATTCTTAATGCCCTTCGCCTTGCAAGGAAGCTAGGGGTATCCAAGCTGATTATTGAAGCTGATTCACGTTGTGCTGTGCAAATGTCGAATAATGGTGTCCCTCATACTCATCCAGCTTTTTCGATCGTTCAAAACATCCGTAGTTTGATTGCTTCTCATGGTTGGCGAGTGTTTGTTTTCCATGTTTTCCGTGAAGCCAATCGGGTGGCGGACTGTTTGGCAAGTATGGCGCATGATCTCAATGATGGCCTTCATGAGCTTCAGCATCCTCCTTCGCTGTGTTTGAAAGCTCTCAAGCTTGATTTTGAAGGGGTTAGTTGGCCTCGTATTATTGTTGTTTAGTGCTGGTTTTTAGTCCCTTATTTACCAAAAAAAAACTATGTATTTTAATCTTTTGTCCACATATACTTTCAAATGGGTTTCATTATTTTGTTAAAGTAACATTAAAATTATAGATGACTTTTTATATTTTGTTCAAGTGCCTATTGATACAAACTTGTCAAGATAACCACTACATCTTTGTTTTGTGGGTTCTTTTAATGCCAACATTTTTTATGTTGGGTTACGTTTTATCCTCTATTTTGAAATCTGTTAAGATCCTAATGAAAATTTCTCATTTTTGGTACTAAATAGTTTAATAAAAAAGGAACAATCATGCATGGAAGAATTCATAAATATCTCAGGTGGTGATTATGAAGAAAACTCCAATGCAAATTTTCAACCACAAAATTTGGCCATTGATCAACATGAGGATCATTGAAGATCCCTGGGAAGATTCAACTAAAGAATATGCTTTTAAAGATTCAACTGAAGAAGATTCTTCAAAAGAATTAATTGAAAAATACAAAGACATAAATTACAAAGGGGATCACAAAAAAAACAAGAGTTATTTTCTTTATTGAAGAAAATTAAGTCTAGTACAAAAATTAGAAGCAATGACAGAAATTAAAAGGAAAAAAAAGTACTAATTAATTTTAAGTCAAAGTCTCAAATTGGTCCCTTATGAATGTGGTAGGTTTCAAA
Source organism: Chamaecrista fasciculata (assembly GCA_003254925.1). Taxonomy (NCBI): domain Eukaryota; kingdom Viridiplantae; phylum Streptophyta; class Magnoliopsida; order Fabales; family Fabaceae; genus Chamaecrista; species Chamaecrista fasciculata. The sequence goes on along the minus strand of QANZ01015953.1, from coordinate 50,777 downwards.
TTGGTCGACAAATTCAGAACTGCGAGTTTCATTTTAACATGTGCTTAAGTATGGGTTGTAATTAATACCTTTTTTAGGTGTTGTTTGTAAATAATACTTTTATAATTAGATCTCATAATATATATATATATATAATGATTTTATTAAGAACATCTTCAATATTATCAAGCTAATAAGTCGACAAAAAAGACAATTATATTATATAGAGAAATTATAAAATTTATATAGCCTAAATGAATCAGCGAAAAATCATTTTCAATTATAATAATTTTATTAAGATAATATTTTGAATGTGAAAAATAAAATTACATAGGGCAAAGTAAAGTTATATTAGATGAATTAAAAGTTAATGTAATATGAATATAAAAAATAATTTTAATTATAACATCAAAAAATAATATAGTTAAAAGCATATTAATTTTTTTTGTTGATTATATGATAAATACCGCGTGCACGTCATATCCACTAGTATATATAAATATATGTTGTGTCCTGTCGTATAATTTTAAGAATATAATGTGTCAGTGTGTCCGTGTCAGTATCCATGCTTCATAAGAAAATAAAAATAAAGTGAAAAGGTAAGAGATAAGCCAATGTTGGTTCTGATAGTAACTTAAATTAATTATTTTTTGGAAAATTTACAATTTGGTACCTTGTAGTTTGGTCATATTTCATTTTGGTACCCTGTGGTTTAAAAGGTGACACTTTGGTACCCTGTGGTATTTTTCTTTAACATTTTGGTACCCTGAGCTTTATTTTTGGAGCAATTTTGTAATTTTAACCATAATCAATTTTGCAAAAATTTCATATTGACTCCCAATATTTTCAGAAAAGTACAAATAGGTCCCTAGATGCCTATTATCTAGGGACTAAAATGAAAACTATAAAAAATTTTGGGATTGTTTTGTAGTTCTATCTTCTGTCCTATATTTTTCAAAAATTATGTTTTGACCCCAAAAAATTTGTATAGTCTTCATATTATGTGCTAACTTGAATAACACAAATTTTTATATGCGTTTATGCTTTATTATTACTAAATGATGATATTAACATGATTAAATAGTTTACTTTTGTGTAAAGTTGCAAAATATCACAAGTTTATTTTGAAAATGTCTTTTTGACGTTTCCTATTTTCAGCATGTTTCAAGAAATATTTCTACAAAACATTTTCATAAAAAGTATACAATACACATTTTCAGTCACGTTTCTTGTTTTTGAAAACAGAGAACAAGGCAACCAATCAGGCTTACGTGCCCTATGAAAGTTTTAAGCTTTAAATTTACAAAAGAAGAAAAAATCATCTCATTCAATTTTAGAAGATTCTGAAGACTAAAAGTAAAAGTTTATTATTGTTTGAAAAAAATCTAAACAAATCAATTCTAACAAATATTAGCTTTGTACAGTTAATATATATATATACATATATATATATATCAAATTTGTAATTCAAAATAAATATGTGCATGTTTAAGCACGGAGATATTCATAACTTTTTAAAATTATTAAAAAAAATTGAAATTACATAAAAATAAAAATATTTATTTTTATAATATTTTAAAATAATTTATTTCCGTCATAAAAATTAACGGAATAATTTAAATATAAATTAGTTATTATTCTTTCGATTAGTAAAATGTGAGATCTAAAAACATATCTCTCCGTGGCACCAGTGATAAGTATTCTATAGTTCGAGGCTTTAGCAGGTCTATTGATAAAGATCAATCTTTTATTCCCGAATGCATTGATATTCCCCTTTTTTTTTTCTTTCTAGTTATTGACACGGGAAGGGGTAAATAAGATTAGAGTACAATCAAATATATGTGATTAATCTTTTTTTTTTTTTTAAATTTAGAATAAGTTAGAAAAGAGAAAGAAAAAAGTTGGATTTGGGGGTCACATAAAATCATTTATGAAATGTGACCCCAATTCATCTCGTATGCATGATAATCTATATATAAAGAACTCTCAATATATATTGATAGATTCTAGATAGATTTTTATTGAGTATGTATATCCAATTTTAATCAATCTCAATCGATCCGCTGTTACTGCTCATAAGATAAGTAGGGATAAAGATGACAGGATTTGAACCCATGACATTTTGTACCCAAAACAAACGCACTACCAAGCTGCGCTACATCCCTTTCAATTGGTTTACAGTGTCATTGTAAAGAATCTTTATCTTGTTTTCCACATCTTGATTTTCTCCATTGATATATATATTATCCTGCCATTTTTTTCTTTTTTGTTTCATATTGTATAACATAATATAATATTAATTATAAAGTAAAAAGACTTATATGAAATCCCCCTAAAAATATTCATTTTTAGGGAATGTTCGGGCAAAGCAAAAATAGATTGAACCTCTTTTTTTTTTTTGTTAAAAAAACAGAATATCTAACGAATCATTGTACATTTCAATTAGAATTAGGAATTTTGCGTACAAATCTAAGTAGTTATTAACTAAATGACCATTTGATCATATTCATTCATATATGTAATTATGTATTATAAATTACAATAAAGAATTAAGAATAAAGAAGGAGGATTTAAAATGCGAGATCTAAAAACATATCTCTTCGTGGCACCAGTGGTAAGTACTCTAAAAACATATCTCTTCGAGATCTAAAAACATATCTCAATCATTTATTCCCGAATGCATTGATATTCCCCTTTTTTTCATTCTAGTTATTAACACGGGAAGGGATAAAGAAGATTAGAGATACAATCAAATATCTATGATTAATCCCTCCTTCTCTTTTTAGATTTAGAACAAGTTACAAAAGAGAAAGAAAAAAGTGAGATTTAGCCTAAGTGAAACTTGGAATTCGGTCCTGGCTTCTAATTAATACAAAAATTAATTAATAATCAATATTAAATAGTGAAGACCATAAATGGAAATGGGATGGCTAGGGCGGGATAACAATATCATATAGGATACTTAAATGAAAACAGAAATATTGTACTGTGTATGATTCTAAATATAATTAAAAATCATTGTATTACTTAATTATTACTGTACTATATTGATTAGAACAAGATGCCTCATAATTTTATAATTGGATTTTGAGCTAGCAACTTCTATTATTTTTTTTCGTACCTTTTTCACTTTGAATAGTAAAATAGAAGAGTTAAGTGAATCAAAAACCCAAAGGAGGTTCATGGTCAAAGGTAAAGATATTCGAATAAGGGTTATTTTGGAATGTACCAGTTGTGTTCAAAACAGTGTTAATAAAAGAAATCAACGGGTATTTCCAAATATATTACTCAAAAGAATCGATACAACACACCTAGTCGATTAGAATTGAGAAAATTTTGTCCCTCTTGTTGCAAGCATACAATTCGCGGGGAGATAAAGAAATAGAGAAAAATTTTAAATATTTGAGGTCAAATCTTTTTGAAGAGGATGGGAATGATGCGAAACACCTAGCCATTAAAAAGTTCATTGTAAATTTCAAATGGGCTAATCCAAGAGGCTTTGGAAAAGAAAATTTCAAGTGCACCAACAAATAATGTTGAAAACGTCATTTGCTTAATATGGGCTGAAAATGGAGCTATACAACATGATTTGAGCTCAAAAACTTGAATTTAAAGAGTTTGGACCAAGAGCTACACATATGAAGACTCATTTGAGCCTAAATAATAATATTTTGGGCCTAAAATGTTGTTTTTATTTTGGGTTTTATTTTAATGCGAATTTTATTAATTTTGGGCTAAGTCATTTGAAGTCCAATAGTATTTTAAGACATTTAAATCAATTTTATTATTTTAATTAGTTGTAAATTCATGTTTAAAAGTTCATTAGTTTTATTAGTTTGGGTTTTATGTTTTCATGACCCATTAGTGTTTCTTTTATCTTTGAGTATAAAAACTCCATTAACATTCTTGTAAATCAGATTTCAGATTATTTTAATTGTGAGTTTGGTTTATCAAACTTTGTGAGAGTGGGTTTTCTTTAGGGTTCTTCATAGAACTAACAGACTTATCAAGATTTCATCATCCTTGTGGCGTCTTCTAACACTTGAGGTCCTTGTTTGTTCGATTTTAAGGGTTCAAGTGTGATCATCGGACCTTGGTTTAGCTTTATTATTTCAAGGATTTGACCTCAAATATTTGAAATATGTCATTTGCTTTTTATTTCACATCACATTAGCACCTTGCTTCATATGTTCTTTGAAGAAGAAATAAGTCTTATAATAAAAAAATATAAAGAAACAAAAAAATTCAATTATGAAAATACATAAATTCAAGATATCTATATATAACTATATGTCTCAATTTTGGGGTTACCATGAACTGCCACATCAGCCAAAATAATTTTTAAAAACAAAAAGAAATTAATTTAATTAATTCATGCAGTTTAAAAAATACAAAATATAATACTTATCCAACTAACTTATTTGAAAGATAACTACTTGAAAATATGATTTTCAGATTCAACTCAATTCCCTTGTTTGTATCAGTGACAATCTCTGCACAAGAGTACAATTATAAATTTGAAAAGTACAACAATTTGAAAACTATAATTATAAACTACAATTACTATACTATTGCACTGAGCGACAATAATAAGTGGTAAGAAGAAAATTGGATGGAATTATATAAAGTTCATCAGTGCATCTAAAGTACAATTGGCTTACAGTATTAAACATAAAACACGATTACAGTATGAGATTTGAGAATGGGATGATCAAATGGCGATATTGCAATTTAAATAGAAATTATAATAAGAGGAATATGCAATGTAAAAAGTAAGTAGCTAAGATATTGGAGAAAGTATTGGAACTTTCATAAAGACAATTATAGTGCGACGACCATTAAGAAATGCAATTTAAATAGGCATGGAGAAAGTTGAAGTAGCCGGAGATAGAAAGCCCCTCAGACATAGGGGTACACAAATATGGGTCAAATCGACTAACTCAATCATAAATATCAAGTTTGGTCGGTTCAGATTTAACTATATGGGTACAGTCGAATTTGGTCGGTTCAGTAAAGCGTCATTCGATCATTGACGATGAAGAACTGAAGATCTCGATTCCCACCAGTTTTTTCAATTCCGTTCAACCTCACTTTCTCCCTCTCTCGCATTTTCACAACATATCTCTCACCTAAAATTTCTACACTGCAATCTGAACTTTTTCTGTTGATTTGTTCAATTTCTAAACTAATTATATTGTGTTTTTTTTTCCTTCTTGTTCGATGTTTGAAAAATCCAAAGTAGATCACAGAGTTATGCTTATTATTGATGTATTAGTCTATTAGATCATGGAATGAACACAGTACAATGTTATATACTTAATGGGATGTTTATGTTTATAATATGAGCATAATGTTATGTATTATTGTTATTATAGTCGGTTCATGAATATATGATGAAAAATTGAAGATGTGCAGACTGCAGAGAGTGAGAGAGGGACTAGTTATCTAATTTTTTTTTTTTTGTAATTTTCTAATCTTTTTATAATAAAATGATCTTTTTTGTTAATTTTTCTTAAAAAAATAATTTAATCTGCCCAAACCCACCCGAACCCGAACATAACCTGAATTCATCGGGTTGTATGGTTGACAGGCGGGGTTCGGGTTACAAAAATTTAACCCGCTACGTATTATATCAACCTACTGACTCACCCAAACCCGATTGCTGAACACCCTACTCAAACATATATTATAGTATATATTAATATTAAGGTAAGACTGTAAAAGTATTCTATTGCTTCTTAAATTTTATATAAATTTTAAATTTTAGTTAACATTCATTTATTATTAATTCTATTTTTTAAATTTCACATTTCAGTCAATTTTATCTTTTGATTGACTTCTTTTAATAAATTAATAACAGATTTTACTACCAAAAGAATTAGTAATAGATTTTATTGTGCTTTTTTATTTTGGGTGTTTAAATCGTAAAATCGGTAAAATTGGTAAAATATAAATTTTATGTATTAAAATCTAATTAAATTTGTTATAAAATCACACACTGTTGAAATCAAATCAAACTCGGTAAAATTGCATGCTTTTAACATTTAAAACTAGATTTTGACAACTATCACTCTTATACAAAAAAAAAAAAGATTAAACACCCAAAATAAAAAAAAATTCAAAAATATTATTGTTGAATTTCTATTTTCTGAATGGACTTATTTTAATTGATTTTTTTTTTGGGTATCTAAAAGTTTAGGTGAGTTGGACCCCGGGGGCTCACCAAGGCCAGGGCAGGCCTCCAGGCTCTGTGAGCGCTTACAGAGGTACTTACAGATCGCCTACCAACAAGGCCCTCACATCGGCAGTGGGAATCGAACTCACGACCTTTTGGGTTATGAGTCGACTCCTTACCAACTGGGTCAACCTTTGTTGGCACTTATTTTAATTGATTTGAATTGATTACACAATGATATTTCTGTACATAATTAAAGACTCCAGCTTCACCTACCACATTTAATGTTCTAACTAACACATACAGAACAATTTCTAATAAATAAAATTTTGACTTCTAACACTCTTCCTCAAGTTGGAGCATAGATCTTAATCATGCCGAACTTGTTAAGGTTTTCCAAAACATAAAAAACCCCGTAAATAATAAAATTGTGAAAACAAAACAAAGCAAACTAATAAAAACACTTAAAAAAACTTCAAAGACTCCCCCTATCAATGTATCTCAAATAGCCATCATGTATAGGGATCTCATGACGTTGTCTCAAAAAACATCAAAAACCATAATGTAAGTGGTTTTGAAAAAGAGGGTAGTCCACAACTCCACAACTCACATGGCTCCTCATAAAGGAAACACCGAAGGAGACCAAATAACATGAATAACATATAGAATACCAAAGACATAAAGAAGACACAAGAAGCAACAACAATAAAACCAAAAGGAAAACCAAGCTGACAACTCAAAGAAAATCACCACTGAAATTGTTGAGAGAAGAGAAGATGATCTAGTTATTAAAAACTCACCAGGAGAAGAAGCTAGAACAGAAACACAGTCATGGCCCATGGATGAAGTCATAAGGAGAGAAGGTTGGAATGAGGACACAACCATAACCACAAACTTGAGTAATCAACAAACTTGAGTGAAAAACCATTTGAGTAAGAGGTTAGAATGGAGACACAACCACAATCTACAAAAACTAATTTTAGAACAAAGAAAATTGAAGAATGACTGAATGCAAACAATAGGATGAAAGTTGATAATAAGCTGAAGAGAAAGGGCTGGAATGAATCTAAAGAAAAAGAGAAAAATAAGATAGTAATAAGATGAAACACAAAGAAATGTTGCGACACTAATTTACTAAACCACACACCCTACATTGTTGAGAGTAACTTTGATTGAACAATAACAACAAAGAGACGAGGAGAGGTCGGTGATCACGACGACATTTAGAATGGAGGAAGATGATGCAAGAAATGACGTCACTTATGGAAAACAAAGTTATGTGTGGCAACATGTGCATGCGGCTACAGTGCCGGAGTTGACTGTGTTCTGACTGCCGATGACAGCTAAACATGGGGTGGGGTTACACGTGTTGCTAGATAATGGCTAGAGATGGTTGGGCTCAGTGACCAGATGTGTAGCATGAGTTTGATGGAAGAGAGACTAAAGAAATAGAGGAAGAAGGTGGAGAAAATTTTGGAACTAAAGGGAGAAACTAGGAGTGTGCAAAAATGGGTCAACCCGACTAACCCGACCGTAAATATCGGGTTTGGTCGATTCGAGTTTAGCCATTCGGGTGCAATCAGATCTGATTTTTCAAAAAAAAAAAATCGGTCTGATCAGGTTATCGGATAAACTCGGTTTAACCCGATCAAACCCGAACCTGACCGATTAAACGAAAAAGAGGGGAAAATTATATAGAATGTATACTGAAGTGAAGGTCTGTAGAGTGAAGACTATGAATCTCTCAGACTCTAACAGTCTCATTCTCTCACTCTTACCCGCAAAATCGCAAGAGGCACAAGCAGAAAAGTAAGATTGAAGTTGGACGTCGATGCACTTCGCACCTCCCAGTCTCGCAGCAAGTTGACGCCGAATCTGACGCTGATGCCGATGCCGACGCCGACGCCGACGTCGACGTCGAAGCCTCATCTCGTCGGTTTAGCAGCAAGACGGTGGTTTTACAATCTGCCACTGCAATTTGAAGCTCGACCGACCGTTAATGGTGGCGTGAAAGGTTGGATCTAAAAGGTTCATTAACGAAGATTCAGGAGAAGGCGAGAAGCTTCCTTTAGTTTATTTTGATTAAATGAATTTATTTATTTATTTATATATATAATAAATATAAATCTATAATAAAATATTTCTTTTTTTTGTTTCTGATGCGAGAGTGAGAGTGATACGAGCATCATAATAAAATATTTCAATTGTTATATACACTGTACATGAGCAGGATCGTGAGAGAGATGACGAAAAGTACATGAAAATTTTGTTTTTTTTTCTAATTTTTTAAAAAATATTTTATCCGCCTCAACCCGACCATAACCCGAACTTATCGGGTTGTATGGGTTGACGGTCGGGTTCGGGTTACAAAAATCTAACCCGCTACTTATTATATCTACCTGCTCACCCACCCGAACTCGCCTGAACCCGATCGTTGCACACCCCTAGGAGAAATTCATCTACTGTCAATTGGCTCTTATACCATGTTGAATTTCTATTTTCTGAATGGACTAATTTTAATTTATTTGAATAAATTAGATTACAATGAGATTTGCATACGCACTTAAAGACCCCAACTTGTCCTACCACATTTAATGTTCTAGCTAACACATACTGATCAATATAAGACAACTGGTTTAAGATGGAATGGTTAGTTGTTTATGTAAGGTCTAAAAATAATAATCTTGCTAATCGATTGACTAAAAAGGCTCTCGAGAGATTCAATTAATAGTACTAGTAGACTCATGAGTTTGAAGAAGTTTTAAAATATCACATAATGAAAACCTTGCTTATCTTATTGCTATGCAATTCTAGTTGGGTAAAATCTCCACCCAACTCCCAGGTTCTCAACACTGGGCCCTAAAAAAATGAAAGAAAACCTCTACAGTTGGATAGACATCCAATTTATCACAAAACAACTCGAAGGCACAAATGCACAACCAAACATTATAATGAAGTTGGGCAGGACAAACATTCAAAGAGTTCAGAACTTTGAACTCAAAAGCAGAAAAGGAAACAATAATTCCTAGTTAGGTGAAGAAAAACTCATAAACAACAAAACCGACCCCATTAGTGTAAGTAACACTACGGGACAAAGGAAGACCTAAATTGAAACAAAGCCCCTGCTCCCCAAGAAAATACTTCTCAACCAAAAGAATGAACCATCTCGAATCTATTATATAGAGATCCGACATTTTGCACTCTCCTACCAACAGGAACCCTACTAGACAAATGATGCCAAAAGCCTGGGTAATCCCACTCTACTCCTTCACGATAACTAATCAAACCATTAAAAAAAATCAATTATAAACCCCCTCAAACTCGAGAGGAGGCTTAGGATCTATGACTGTACCACAAATCCCCAAATTACTTGGGAATTCTCTAATGGTCAGAGACGCGCTCCCCTAGCCTCACCTTCCTAAGTCCAAGGAAGGACCTTCTTCCATCTCGTCCTCCGATAATTGGTAGACCCAGTGTTGGGAAATCATAGAGTCGGCGCAGCGGAAAAACACGGTAAATTAAAATTTTTGCTTCTCTATGATTCCCTTCCAGGATCCACTACCTATATTTATATCAGTAAAGATAGATGTATACCTCAATTTTCAATCGGCTCGTTTGAATTTGCGAGTTGAGAAGTCCACTCCAAGTGTGCTTCCTCTGCCGGTGATCCACACGAGCAGTTTGGCAGATGCCCAGGTGCTAGCCTCCTTCGCTTCTTCCCAAGTGAACACGGGAACAATATCTATGAATCTTGAACAATCAAGAACTATTCTTGAATTCAAGATGAGTGGCGCAAGAACACACAAAAACCCTAAAGCCACAAGCCTAGGTCGAACTTTCTCTCACTATTGAGAAAGTCGACTCTCTCTCTTGAATATTAGGGTTTGGCGATTTTTCTCTCTCACTAAGAGAACTTGGCAAAATTTTGTCTCACAAAAATAGCCCCTAATGCGACTTGCCTCTTATGTGTGTTTAAATAAAATTTCTCATTCCTAAAATTAGGGTTTCACTAATCTAATTAGTGAATCCCTAAAATCTTTGAATACATTAATTCCATAATTAATATAATTTAGGGATTCCCTAAATCTTGATTTATAATATTACACTAATATTATAATTGAAAAACCTAGGGGCAAATCGAAATCTTGGCCTACAAAATCAAATCTTGAAACCAAATCTTAATTGCTCAAATCCTATTGGTTGGAATGAATCATGAGGATTCAAAATTTATAATTAAAATATTACCTTAACAATTTTAATTAAAATCGACTTGCACATATATTATAATTCAAAATGCAAGATCAAATCTTGCACCCCAAGCCAAGATATATGCGCCATCCTCTCTTTAATTTTAGGGAATTTAATAAATCAAAAACATTCCTAACTCTTAGAAAGTTATAACCAACTTATTAATTTCCTAACAATATTGAATTAAAGAATTACCTTAATATCTTTAATTCAAACTTTGAATCTTGAATGCAAAATCAAATCTTGAATTCAAATTCAAATCTTGATATCTTTATTTAATTAACAAAACATTTTCATTAATTAAATACAAGACCTATGAGGCCCCACCCTCTATCTTGTTTCCCCAATATTAGTGAATTTAATAAATCAATAATTCCGTAACTTTTAGGAAACTTATTTAATTTATTATTCCCTAATATTTTAAACAAGAATTTAATTGTAAACTATTTAACAATTAATATATTTAAACTTTGTCCAACAAATTTAAATACCACAAACATAGATATTTATTTAAGACAAGATTTAATGTCCTAAGACATTCAACTATGTCTTAAATTGTGTCACCAAAGTGACTAACGAATTAACCCTAATTCGTGTCCCAAAACAGCATCTTGATCCTGCTCATGTGTGACCCAGCAGGCCTCACGTGAAGTTGGCAGCAAGCCATCTTATGACTCACAAGTCGAGAGCGGACTCTAGCAAGCCATCACGACTACCCAAAACACGCGAGTTATCGCTTTAACGTTAACGACTTAACCTAGGTACCACCTTGTCATAATCCCTATTGTCACACGATATTTTGGTCCTGGATTAGGCACGGGAATGTCATCCATAATCCAAACCACAACTTTCTCGATTCCCTGAGTTAGTCCCATTTCCCAGCGTGGCCACGCATTTCTTGGACAGACTCATCGAGGGCGCCAGTTAAATATCTCTCATCTTAATGAGGGACAAAATCTCATCTTGGTCAACCACATTCCTCAGCACGGCAATCAACCAAACCCGTAGCTAGCCCTTATGGCTACCCTGTTACGGGCAACGTTAGACTAGATCAAAGTTCGACAACTACAATGCCGGAATAGTCAAGACCTCAGGTCTAAGGCTATCGTGACAGGTGTACAGGAGAGGCTAGCTTATGACTAAACCCATGCAGGACTCTCCGGGTCAGTCCAGCAACTTGTAACCCCTTACTCATTGCACCATGACTCTCGTAAAGCATCTAGTGCATGTATCTCCATACACCGAGGTCATGCTGGTCTTGGTTCATTCTCGCTCCCACGAGGACAATCGACCAGGGACGGATTTAGATTAATTATCACATAATTAATCAAGGACGCTATCATAGTAAACATGCTAATAATATGATAACAACATGATTTATCTTCCATAAATCAATCAAAATGTTCAAAACATTTACATAAAATGATTGGCCCTAGGGCACAATCTCCAACACCCAGGACCAAAACCCTATTCCTCTTTCCATGGGGAAATGCAATGAACCTTCAGCCATTTTTGTTTTGAATAGCAAGAAATTACTTGACATTGTCGATAAATGGGAGCAAGGTCAGAAATCATTGATAAAAGGAGAAGGAAAAGATCTTACAAGCTATTAAAAGAAAAATAGTGTTACAACAACTGGCTGAGAAAGAAATTAGTAGAATACAAACTTGAAATCACTACAACCTAAGTAAGCAGATGAATTCGTAAGAGAAGCGTTAATTCGCCATTAAAGAATTTCTCAGGACGAGCAAGAAATAGTTCGCAAACGGAGAGTATAGAATAAATTCATGGAGAACTTTCCTACTACAAGAAGTTCTTCTGGGTACTATGGAAGAAGAAAAACTTCCTCCATATAACTTCGTTATCTAATCGTGCAGAAATTTGACCACTAAGGAACCGCCCTGTCAGCCACGGCACGCCCCCATTTCTCTCTTCCCTGTGCGAATAGAGAAATGAAAGCACAAAAGATCTAACGGCTCTGCTTAAATCTAACTCGGACAGACGGTCGAGATTGTTTCCACGAAAACTTCCCTTGTAAGGCAGTTTTTTATTATATCAAAATCGAGCCTACCTTCAAAGCCCCCAGATCCCCTTAAACCGGTTCAAACCCACTCCGTTCAGACACGTTGAGAACGCAAGGTATTTTCAGTTTACAAACCATGGAAAGAAGTCTCAATCGAACCGAAGACCAGTCGTGGCTATATCGAGGATCCCCATTCTGGGATCCCCTTTGTAACACTTTGTCAAGGATCCTCATTCAGGGATCCCCCTAAGTCTTCATTCCCTAATATCCCTTTCCAGGGATCCCTCTTTTTATTCAGGGATTTCCCTTCTTTCTACATCCCTTTATTTGGTCTCGTTGTCAGGAGGATCTCGAGCATTTGAACCTTGGCAAAAGGTGCTTCACAAGTCTCCCTTAGTAACAAGTACTAGGGGACTTAGAGGACTAGTACTAAGGCATCTTCCTAAAGATATCTCCCAAACGGCCTCTAACGGTCAAAAAGGTAACAAAATTATCTTGCTAACCAAAGTATCTCAATCACCCTAACAACTTCCTTAACTTGGCCTCGAAAGTAGACAGTTCCATTATCTCTACGAGCGCTTATAAAAATGTTATCTTAGTCTTCTCTTAAGGTACACACACACATCATTCTTGCATGATCTCTTTACTCTCCAAATTCCCATTTCTTCTCTAGAGCCCAGTATTGACTTTGGCATCAAAGTGCTTATGGGGGGATCCAACCCCTCCGTTTTCTCTTGCAAGATCTCTCTATTCTGTCATCAGTTGGCTACCTAACTCTGTCATCCATTTTGTTATCCAGAATTCGTAGCTTCATCAGTTTCTATTGTCTTTGTGTTTTGATCCCTTTTATTAAAGGAAAAGGACTTAAACGCATAAAAGGAAACTTGCTTGGAGGTTTTAGGCAATTTAAGGAGGTCATGTGCATCTCATGTGACCATTTGCCGTTAAATCCTAACGGAAAGTAGTTACATGGTACCAAAGTGGTAACAGTGCAAGTCTCAGGGTAGTCGAGTGTCAAGTTTTATCTTTCAGGGCACTAAAGTGGAACCAGCCCTAACAATATGGTATCCAAATATATTTTAACCTGAAGTAAATCATGATGAGGTGCCATCCTTTTTGCTAATTACTTTGCGCTCTTTCCAGGATATATGTATGAGAACAATTTTCATGTTGCCTTTATTTCCACTAGAAGACAAAACTACCTATTGGTTAAACGTGTTCCAGGTTTGGTCAAGCTAGAAGATTATAGGCAACAATTAACCTTTTTTTCTTATGCTCAACGATAAGACAGAAACGAACTATATATATATTGAACTCAAGAGGTCTTTTTAAGTGTACTTATCAAGAGAAATCTGTTGTCCAAGCAGGTAAGGAGGTACTTATCAAACTTGTGGTTAATGTTGTACCGGCTTATGATCAGTTGTTTCATATTTTCATAAAAATCATGTTTCATCCCAAGATTCAAATAGGTGATAGCGAAAAAAGGCGATGCTCAAATTTAGGATGAAATATATATATATATATATATATTTTATGGGTCTAGGTGGAAATATAAATTGAGTAAATTAATAATTTGATCCCTTAAAGATAACCAAGTTGACAATTCGATCTTTGAAAGATTGAAAAGCACAGTTTAATCTTTAAAAGATTAAAACAATATATTTATTAATTATTTTTATGAACTAAATAGTATATCATTTCAATCCTTTATAGACTAAAGAATATAAAGTTTTAATCTTTCAAGGACTAAATTGTGTATTTCAATTTTCCAAAGATCGAGTTGTCAATTTGGTGATCTGTCAAAGACCGAATTGATATTTTATTCAATAGAAATTAGTATACCATCCCTACACCTACCCAAATCTTCTCTATAAATGAGGCCTATCTTCTTTCAAGTTTCTCTAGGCATTCTTATTACAAGAATAAGATAAATATCTGTTGAAGTCCCACATCGCTTAGTTAAAGGGCCTTCTAACTCTATATATATAATGAGGCAACCCTCTCCCTTTGAGAGCTCTTTTGGGGAGAGTTAGGCCTTTCTACATGGTATCAGAGCCAGGTTGCGATCCTGGGACCTATGGGTTATGGGCCCACCACGCTTCGGTAAATCCATTTTGCTTACATATTCGTACATGGTATCAGAGCAGGTCTGGGCGTGTGGGATGGATGAGCCTTACTGTGGGCTGCCCTGGGAATAACCCGTTGGCTTCACGCCTGAGGGGGGCGTGTTGAAGTCCCACATCGCTTAGTTAAAGGGCCTTCTAACTCTATATATATAATGAGGCAACCCTCTCCCTTTGAGAGCTCTTTTGGGGAGAGTTAGACCTTTCTACAATATCCTTCGGAGGTTGAAAACCCATTTTTATTCATGCAAACACATCCATTGATTGTGATTATTTACAACGTATGAAGGAAGCCACGCATCTTAAAGACAAGCAAAGGTACAAATTTCAACAATAGGAGTGAGAGAGTGAGATTAATGAGCCTCCAATACATGTTTGCGATATTCTCCCAATGCCCATATGGGGAATATGTTTCTATATGCTGAGTATGAGATCATGCAATTTTTATTGAACACTCCTATTATTTCCTGCGATAATTATTATATAATAATGTAAGTATTCATCATGATTCATCATTTCAAGCTTGATCCACACAAAGGGAAAAGAAATGCAACAACAACATAATACCTCTTGTGGGAAGTCACCATTCTCCATTTGAGAATTTATCAAACACTTGGCTGCACGATGCAATGGCGTTGGATCTCTATTACCCTGTATAAAAAAAAGGAGGCCAAAGTCCCAATTTAATCTCATATCTTTTACTTAGTTTCCAATTTGGTCCTCTATCTTTTTTTGTTGCACGTTTGGTCCCATATTTTTTGGTCAAGTCCCAATTTGGTCTTATATATATATATATATATATATATTGCATATTTTGTCTCATTTCTCTGGGTCAATTGCATAATTGGTCCTATATCTTTGGATCAAGTATAGAAATGGTCTCATATTTTTACAAAAAATCAACTTATGGTTGACTGTTTTGCATAGATATAAGACCAATTATGTGACTTGACCAAAAGATATAAGATCAAAAATGATATGAGACCAATTTAAGACTTTTTGCAAAGATATGAGACTAAAAGTGCAACAATAAAAAAATACATGACCAAATTGGAAGCTGAGCTAAAGATATAGGAACAAATTTGCACTTTAACCAATAAAAAACCAAAGGTAAACCAAAAACTAAAGTTGTAATACATTATATATGCTACTTCTCATTTTATATAATCTTATAAATAAATGTTGAGATATCAAAACTTGCTTTATATATACCTGTGCAGCAGCAATGAGAGCCATCATCGCCCATGCTGTGTTGACTACATGAGATTTGTTGCCTTCCAAATTTGTGTATATCTGCACAGGAAAACATTGCTAGAAAACAACTATATATATATTGGAATCTCTGCATTTGGAAAGTTTTAAGTAGTTCAATATTACTATATCTATATAGTCATTGCTAGGTTAAAAAACTAATTAAATGCAATATATAGCATGGGTGAAAATACCAAATTGATGTAGGACAAAGAAAAGAAAAAGGAGNTTATTTTCAAGATGATAAAAGTAAAATTCATTTTCTAGTTTAACTCTAATATTCTCTAGGTAGCAATAATTCATTCTTCTTTCCAGAGTATTTTTTATCCAAGGTTTAATATTGATTCTCCATCAGCATCTATTTATTTTATTCCTTTTAATTTTTTTTCCTTATTCTAATAATATATATCACCTTATGAAGTATGGATGATGGACACGATATGGACACGACAAATTGTTAAAAATAACATGACACAACACGACTTATATTTATATACATAAATAATTAAAATTTTGTAATTAATGAAAATTTTAAAAATTACAATATCTATTCATAATATGTCATTTTTTTTTTATAATTTATCATGTTAAAATAAAAAAAATTAATTTTTTACTGGTATACAATTTTTATACCAGTATTGGAGAAACTTCCAAAAGATATATCTAGGGGTCCCACATTCTACTACGCCACCAAAAAATCTTCAAAGTAAATGTCGCCTGCCACCAATGAACAACATTTGTTGCCACAAAACATGGTTTCTGTGGCGATTTTTTATGTTGCCACATAAAGGTCATTACGGTGACAACTGCTATCCCTTTTTTGGTTGAAACTTGAAAAAGTTCAAGAAAAGGTGGTGACTTGTAAAGTTGCCACGTATACTTGTTTTTCAATGGCAACATCTTGTGTTGCCACAGAAAATTGGCTTTTCAGTGGCGACCATTTTAGTCGCCACCAAAGGTCGGCAAAGAATAGCAATCCAATGTTTTTGTAGTGAGCACCCCTAGCTCAACAATTTGGTTGAATAACAATAATGCCACACACACATATAAGAGGAACCAATCATAGTTAAGTCTAGCGGGAGGGGTTAGTCTCTCACAATATAATAAACCCAAATTTAAATTTCCATTGATATAAATACCCATAATTAATATCTAACCGTGTCTCAAATAGAATTGTCTCTATTATATTGGAGGATCCTTATGGCTGGAAACCAATATATATATGTGTGAGAGATACTTGACCTTATTTTGACTAGAAAGGTAACTCTCTCCCCAACCACCAGAAGGAAGCTGCTTAGACAGAAGAAAATCACAAGCTTTACGGATGTTTGAGCAATTACTAAAGTCCTTTCCAGCTGCAATCAACCCATTAATCCCAAACCATGTTCCATAGGTGAAGCAAATTCCCCAACTTCCATACCTGTAATCAGTTTAATTCGGATGTTAGATCAGTTCCACTAACACAAGAAACATTATGCATTAGAATCAAAAAAAAAAAAAAAGAGTAAGCTAACAATTTGGTCCTTGAAAGATTACCGAGCTGGCAACCCAGTCTCTGAAAGATTAAAATGTACAGTTTAGTGTCTGAAAGATCAAAGCGGTATACTAATTAGTCCTTTTTATAGACTTAATAGTATACTGTTTTAATCTTTCAGGGACTAAAAAGTATACTGTTTTGATATTTCAGGATTAAATTGTACATTTCAATCTTTCAGGGACTGAGTTGTCAACTCGATGATCTTTTAGGGACCAAATTGTTAGTTTACTAAAAAAAAATGAACATTATCATGGCATAATATGGGAGGAATTATTTATTAAACAAACCATGAACCATCTGATTCTTGATTTCTTTGAATAAAGGCAGCAGCATTGTCAATACAATGTTCTATTTCTTCTTGGCGATGTTCAGGATACAATTTCCTAAATATTTTCAAGCCTTGAATTGCTGCTGAAGTACACTCCACGTAGCTTTAGAGTACATAAGTATATAACAAATTAAAAGACTAATTAGTCTATAAGAGGGAATAAAATGATGGGCAATAGTACTAATTTCGTCCCACAACTTTAAATCAACTATCAATTTCATTTCTAATCTTTTTTTGTTGTCAATTTCATCCCTAATATTTTATATTTTAGCCAACTTTAAACCAACAACTCAAATTAAAAACAGAATACAGTCAGTCGTTAATTTCTTTTAATAAATTAACGACAGACTGTATCATGTTTTTAATTTGAGTTTCTTTTTCTATTAATTTTATATTACATATCATTAGCCACGTAGATTTTGTCGTTAATATTTAATTAAAATAAAAACAAATGATAAAACTGACAAAAATATGAAACATTAAGAAAGAATTTGACTATAAAAAAAGATTATAGACGAAATTGATGTAAAATTTATGGACAAAATAAGTACTTTTTGCCCAGAATGATCTATCCAGAAACTAGTATAGAGGAAGCGTTTGACAGCTTACGGATAATCAAGAATAATATCACCAAAAGTTTCAGCAGGATTGATAATCTGTTAACAAATAAGGTAGTCAATCTGTTGAGATATATATATATATATATATTTACATGTATATTTGGAAAACAACTTTCAAATATTTAAGATCGATCCCTGATATGAAACATAAAAGATGTGCTTGAGTGAATATATATGAAATGTTCAATTAAAGGGCAAAGGGTAATTCTGGTCCTAAAATGTATGCCCCAATGTTCATTTTAGTCCATTATGTTTTAAAGAATTCTAATCGGTCATAAATGGTTGCAAACTGTTTCATTTTGGTCCTAAATCATGGTAAACTGTTTTATTTTGGTCTTAAACTATTGAATTTGGTCATAATTCTCTCGTCTCTCATTTCAAGTTCATAGGACTTGTTAAGAGGAACTCGTAGGTCTGAATTCGTCGCATTCAAATTTGAAACAAGAGAGATATATATAGTCAACTACTCAACTTTACTTATTTTTTTTGGTTGCCCAAGGTATCCCCTAGCCCGATGGGCTAAGGACTAATCCTCCGCGGATCTGAGCTCCATTTAAGGGTTTGCAGCTGACCAATTGGTTGCTGCATACAGAAGGCGGGGATCGAATCCCTGACACTTGCTTAAGCGACCTAGTGAGCTAACCACTAGACCAACCAAGTTTGGTTCTCAACTTTACTTATTTGATCATTGATCAGCCCAAAAGTGAACAAGTTATTTGGCCTTCTTTTGGTAAGTTTATAATAATAATAATATATTAGAATTAGACCAATTAATATGCTAAGGGCAACACTAAGGTATGGTGGAATAAAGTGGATAAAATGAGTTAATTAGCGTTATTTATTATACTTTATAAATATGTGTTACTTAATGGTTTATTCAGTGTTTCAGATATCCAAACAAGGCCAAACCAAGAGGGAAATATCATAATATTCTAGAAGATCGCGTTGAGCACATAATATCTCTGTGCCGCCACGTGGGTCGCCGGCCCAGACACGGGATTCACACGGCTCAGGAATATTCCAAGATATGACGTCAGCAGATAAGCTTCAGAAGAGTCTGAATCTGCGCCGCCTCTCTGAGCCAACGACTCAAATTGGAAATCTCGCGGCTCAGAATATTCTGAAGCAGTAGAATATGTTTAGCAAGGCTACGATTCAAGATACGAAGATATAATCGAAATATCGCAGATATTTCGTTGCGCCTTCGTATTGGGCCGCCGGCGCAGCCCACGGCCTAGAGGTGAAATTTTCCCCTTGACTTGCGGATCAAGCACACTACTCCACACTATAAATAGAGGTCGTCATTCTATTCACAAAGCATCCAGAAACGTAGAAAACTCCAATTCTCTCTTTAGAATAGAATAGTTCTCATCTTAGAGTATGAGTAACTAAATAGGTAGATACTTGAGGAATGTCTCAAAGATGTGATTTGAGTTCACCATGTTTCGTTATTAAGTCCAGATGTTGATGTTGCATTTATGAGGTATGACTAACTCTTTCAAGTGCACTTGTTAAAGGTCGTTATATATAAGTAGTAGATCATATTTTGTTAAAGTAATGAGACCTTGACATTCCCGGAGTCTGTCTCTCTCACGATTAACGAAGTAGCTCTTTAGGGTTTGCTAAAGGGTGGTTTACAATATCTTATTTGCATATTAGGAGCGCCATTGATATATATATATGTATATATTTGTTTATTGTTCCGATGTGACAATAATATAGATTGTCCCGAAGAGCTTTGGCAAATAGCTCATGAATCCAGTTTTGGATGAGTTACCTATCCTAACTTGTATCATCTCTATTGTTTGATTGATTCTGTTTATAGTTTAAATGCATGTTCTAACATAGAAAAGTACATGCACATTTATTATCCAATCTTTATGATGAATGAACTATGATACTCCATCTCTAGGGTTTTCTCTCAAGTATTGTTTTGACTCATTAAGATATATTAAATTGTGACAACCCTCAAGAATAGAAGTTATAGCCTTTGTCACAGTTCCCTTAGCCTCATCACATTGAATTCCGCGAGAGTTCGACCTTGGGTGAGCATCTATATTATATTTTAATAAATATAGTTATACTTGCGAAGCTCGAGTATAATTAAATTTGACATGTTTGACACCTTACGACGGGTGTCCGGTCAATCATGAAACAAGCGGTATATTTTTAGGACCGCTTTGATCTAAAAAATATGTTTCGAACCAAACCTATAACAATGAATTTAACGAAAAATATTGGGCCTGTTTGATTCAATTATTGAAAAATTAATTTTATTTTTTTATAATAAAAAATTTATAAAAATTATTTGATAACTTAATTTCTTAGAATAATTTTTTAAAATAAAAAATGATTTTGATTTTCTAAATTCAGAAATAAGGAAAACAACTTTTGTTCTTTGAGAAGAAAAAGAATTGATTTTTATCAGTTATATTGCTGTAATTTAATATGAACTCAATTAAAATTTACTTTTAAAATAAATATTTCAAATAAATATTTTTATTTTGCACTTAAAATAAATTTTGTAAAACAAATTCTCTTTTTTTGCCAATGATGTTAAAAATAATTTTAATGTAAAAAAAGTGATCAAACTGGCCCATTGTTCTTTTAGGAAAACAGTGATGTTTCATGGGCCAATGGGCCATTGCACGATTCACATGACTTGGATACTAAGAAGTGAAAATAACAACAAAAATAAGAAAAGGCCAATATTTTGACCAAAATAAAAAAGAATGGTCAAAGTTTTAATTTAGTCTCATATATTTTACTCATTTTCTAATTTTGTCTCATTTATGGGTTAATTGTACAGTTGGTCTTATATCTTTAGGTCAAGTGCAGAAGTGGTTCCATATCTTTGTAAAAGTTAATTGATTTTTTGCAAAGATATGAGATCAATTTCACAACTAAATCAAAAGATATGAAATAAAAACTAATATGGAATCAAATTGAGATCTTTTACAACGATATGGAACCAAAAGTACAATAAAAAAAATATAAGACCAAATTAAAAACTTAACAAAAAAAATACGAGACCATTGATTAAAAAATAAAAAATAAAAAACTACCTCCAACCACTTATAAGATCTTGTAAGCTCGGCAACAGCAAATCCACCATCTGCATTCTGCAATGATGTAAGAAAACATATCTCTAGATCAAATGCTTGATATGATTGGACCACAAAAGATATTATTGATCAAATCGAAAACAAATTACAAAATATGATATCAGAATCCTGTGAGGTCATCAGGTGCGATCATATTAAATTTAATAAAATAATTTTATCCTATATATTGTTAATGAATATTAGAATTTGTTAATTGTTCATAAACCAATAATGACTAATCGGTAAAAGTATTAATTTCATCTAAAAACTTTACACCAACTGCCAATTTCGTCCTCAATCTTTTTTTACTATCAATTTCGTCTCCATTGTTTTATATTTTGGTTAAGTTTATCCTTTGCTCTTACTTTAGTCAAATATTATCGACAAAATCTACGGGACTAATGATATATAATATAAAATTAATTGAAAAAGAAATTTAAATTCTAACTAAGATTGAAAAATATGATACAGTTTATTATTAATTTATTGAAAGATGTTAGTCAAAGGATATAATTGACTAAAATGTGAAATATTAGGGATGAAATTGACAACAAAAAAAAACTGGGGGACAAAATTAACAATTAGTGTAAAATTTAGGGACCAAATTAGTACTTTTGCCATGATTAATAATAAAAAAAAGTTTGGATGATGAATCTAGCTACCTGCAGCGATAGAATAACATTAACAGCATCATATAATCGCTCTGCATCCAATGGCTCGCCAACAATCTCTGATGGAATTTTGGATAATAAGATAGCAGCCTGGAAACAATAATAAATGTCATTACAGAAGAAAACAAGTAATAATGAAAATCAAGCAAGGGTCTAAATGACTGTTTGATTATCTATTGTTAGAACAGTTTTTTAATTTAAAAAAAAATAAAAATTAAAACATCTGTTTGGTAATTTTATGGCCAAAGTCTCAAATTGGTCCCTTATGTATGTGGTGGATTTCAAATTCGTTTTTTATATTTTAGATTGGTCCTACATATTTCCATAATGTAAATTGGTCTAAACAATATTGAATGAGGTCATATCTCTCTCATTTCAAGCTCATATGCGACGAATCGATCCAGAGCAATGAGCTTTTCTTTTTACGAGTATTTTGAGACCATCAATAAACAATGTCAAATAAAGTCTCAAAAGGTGGTAACTTGTTTCACAGTCAAACAAGTGAAGTTGATCATATCTCTATGGTTTCAAGTCGTGAGTTTGAAACTACATGCTAACTCTTGAAGAGTTTTTTCTCTTCCAGTTAAGATTACTAGGAAATGAGGTCAAATCCGTCTTGAAAGTAGATTGAGAACCAATTTGAAACATTATGTAAACATGTCAGATCAATCTTAAAAAAATGAAAGATAACAGACTAATTTGAAATCTACCCCATACATAAAGAACCAATTTAAAACTTTGGCATAATTTTATTTAATTTATTTAGTTTTAAAGCTTAAAATTTTAAAAATATTGAAATTTTAAAAATAAAAATTTACGAAGAGATGTTTTGAACTCCAAAAACAATTTTAAAAATTCATGTTTAGAGATACGAAACAAACATACCCTACTCTCTAAGACCTATTTGATTCTATTTTAAAAAAAAACATTTTTTTTTTCAACTTGTTCTTAAAATTAGTTTAAAAAAAATTTATGTTTTAACAAACAAAATAAAAATTATTTGATAAATAATTTTAAAAATTGTTCTAAGAATCTGAAAACAAAATTTGTCTAAAAACCTTGTTTTAAAAAATAGTTGTTAAAGATAAATATGGAACTTAAATTGCATGAAAAATTATCCTTAGCGACTGAATCAAATGTGTTTTGTACTTTGAAAAGTGAAAGCAAAGCGAAACGGGAAGAATATAATTGAGTTTTAAAATTACATAGCTATAATTTAATGCAAACCCATTTAAAATTCATTTCAAACTAATTTTTTTTAAATATATTATTGGTCAAAAAAAAAATTTGGCCCCATCTCTTTTACTAACTTTCCAATTTAGTCCCATATTTATTTTTTACACTTTTGATCACATATCTTTGAGTCAGGTGTAAAAATCATCTCATATTTTTTTTGGCAAATTTGTTCCCATATTTTTTTTGTTAAGTTATAGAATTGGTTCTATATCTTTGTAAAAATTTTTACCATTTGTCCAACCTTATCCAAAGACTTAGGATCAAATATGCAACAAAAAAAAAAGATATATGATTATTTTTGCACCAGAACCAAATATATGAGAGCAAAAGAGAGCAAAAGTGCAACAAAAAAAAATACATGACCAAATTGAGAACTGAGCAAAAGATATGGGACTACATTTGCAGTTTGGACCATATCATTTTACTTTCCAAAAACAATTTTTAAAATACATTTTGTCAAACAGATTTTTTCTTTCTTTCAAAATATATTTTTAAAATCAAATTAAAAAAGATTTAAATACATCAATAAGCACCTTTAATCCTTCAGCTGTGCAATCAGAAACCTGCCATCCCTCGTCTGCAGTTGAAAAAGGCCAAGAACCTTTTGAAATGTGACGATACCAGTGATTAAGATCACCAGAACAATCTTCCAAAATCTATCAAGGAAAAAGGTGGAAGAAAATAATAAGAAGATAATACAAGGTCAACATTTGTAGAAAATAATTAAGGCAAAAGTACAATTTTGCCTCTAATCTTTACACTAGTTGTCAATTTCGTCCCCAATCTTTTTTTGCTGTCAATCTTGTCCCAATGTTTTACATTTTGGTCAATTTTATCTTTTGACTAACTTCTTTCAATAAATTAACGACAAATTGCATCCAGTTTTTCAATCTAAGTTAGGATTTAAATTTCTTTATCTATCAATTTTACATTACATATCATTAGCCACATAGATTCTGTCGTTAATATTTGATTGAAATAAGAGCAAATGACAAAATTAACTTAAATGTAAAACATTTGAGAGGAAATTGACTAAAAAAAAATTAAGAACGAAATTGATAGTTGATGTAAAGACCGTGGGTGATTCCTCCTAATGGTGGCCACATGAGAGCCACAGAGGTGGCTACATGAGAGCTACATAGAAGATTTCATGTGGTCTATTTGGAGTCACCCATTCCACCATGGTGTGACATTTTTAAAGCCATACTTCTCATGCTCTTGTGCCTATATAAGGCATGTCTCCCTTGGCCTTCATACACAACAACTTCAAGCAAGAGAAGAGAGAGCATTTTGAGAGAGTTTAGGAGTTGATCCTAATTAGGAGAGTGACAAAATAGTGAGGTAAAATACTTAGAGAGTATTTATTAGGAAACACTTGTGTGTGCCACTATTTTGGGTAGAGCTCATAATATTGTTGTGCCCCTAAATTTATTTTGGGAAGTTTCTCTTGTAATCCTGCTATTATTTTAGTGGAAGAATTAGCTGGAGTTGGGATTGTGGACGTAGCCCAAACGTTTTGGGTGAACAACGTAAAATTCTTGGTGCCATTTACCTTGCTTGTTTATTCTTGTTTATTCCTGTTTATTCTGTTATTCCGCTTAATAGTACCACCGGGACCAACAAAGACTAGGAACGAAATCAGTGTTTTTACCAACAATTAATGCAAGTTTTATGATATACTTTAAGCAAATTACCTGTGTATTCTTAATGAACATATGTGCTTTTCTGAGTGTTGAGCCATATTCTTTAATAAGGTTGGTTGAAATTATTGCTTGGACAGCCAATGTAGTATCCCAAAGTTGACTTCCATTGTATCCCTGCAATAAAATCCATTACATGCACGATTTGTTTAAGTTAAAGGTCTGGTTTTACTGATTTAGCAATATAGCACGAGTTTCACATATTAATTTAGAGAAAACATATTATTTAGTCTCTCAATTTTTACTGAGTCAATGATTTAGTCCCTAAAAATAGAAATAAATGACTCTAATTTCTTACAATAGTCAATTATTTAGTTTCTTAGATGTTATCCGTTGGCTAACATGATGATATGACTCCGTTAAATGCTATTGTAGCATCCTAATTAACTAAAAAGCTAAGACTAAACCTAAACTAAAGAATACTGAAACTATGACTAAGACTCATTATGGTCATTCTTTTCACATTTGCAACTCATTAAAAGGAAGAAGAGAAGTTAAAAGATAAACCTTAATTATGACAGTGTTCTTGAACTCTAGCTATTGCGACTATAAAAATTAGGGGAAGTAGGAGATTGAGACTGGGACTGAGAGTCATCTGACCTTTCTTTCTACTTCTTTTACATCTGATATTAATATATGGCATTTTGTGTGGAACATGTGAATTTAATAGCCACGTCACTGATTTAAGTAATATATGAATGCTCCAAATACTAATTAGTTGATGTTCATAATTATTCAAAAACTAAATAATATATTTTTATTATTCATGGATCAAATCATTAATTGGACCAAAATATGTCTAGCTAATTGCATGAAAATGATAAGAACTCCAATAAGATCAATATAAGATGATGGAGTAAATGTGGACCTTCATTTTCATGCCATCTTCTGCGAGCCACAGATAGTCATAGATCCTTGGAAGATGCAATTTGAAGGCCTCTGAATTTGGATCCTCCACCCAACAGCACAACATATTTAATACCTAAATATTCACAATTAGTATATTCTATATATTTAGGTAAATAATGAAAGACAGAATAGTTGAAATGGGGTGGTAATATTGTAAAGTGTAGAGGACCCGCTTGTCCCCCAATTAATAAGTAGGCCAAAGTGTATTTTTAGTCTCATATCTTTTGTCCAAATTTTAATTTGATCTCATATTTTTTGGTCAGATACATAAGTGATCTCATATCTTTTTGTTGTAGATTTGGTCTCATATCTTTGTAAGAAGTTATACCGTTAGTCTCACTATGTGAAACTTTTTGCAAAGATATGGAATCAAATCTACAACCTGACTAAAAGATGTGGGAATAAAAGTGCAACAAAAAAAATATGAGACTCAATTGAGACCTGAACAAAAGATAATGGACTAAAAGTGCAACAAAAAAAGATACGAGACCAAATTGAGACCTGAACAGAAGATATGAGACTAAAAGTGAAGTTTGACCTAACAAATATATATATATATATATACCTTGTTTACTGGCCCTAAGCAAATATAACGAGTATTCTCATCTTCATAATGTATGTGTTCAATAGCATTCTTAATGGCCTTTTCTCTCAACATTTTTGCAGGCCAATGCATCAGAATAGGCTCAACGACCTTGTGAAGAGTTGCCCATAGAAAATCCTGCACAAGTGGGTGAGGATAGTACAAGTCTTCCTGCAAAACAGAGGAATAATAATATATGGATTATGATGAAAATGTCCACGAAACAATATTGAATAAATTATGTCAAGGAATGGATTTTTTTTAAATTGGATTTATCATATTATCATGGTGGTGATGGTATGGGAAATGATTATGGTAATAAAAATTAGGTTAAAGTCCTATTTTGATCCCTCAAGTTTTTTTTTTTTGTTATGTTTTAGTCCTTCAATTGAATAAAAAAAATTGGACTGATGAAGAGACCCATCATCATCATGGGTCTCATGAGTGAAATCGATGATGATGAAGACAGCGTTTTTTTTTTTTGTGGGTGAAAATTGATTAAAACTTTAATTTATTTTTTATTCTTACGTTTTAATCTTATTATAAAAGGAAAATGACTTTAATATAAAAAATTAAAATTTTTGGGAGATTAAAGTTAGTTTTTTCCTTTTTTTTTTTTAAACAGAAAATAGAGATGAAAAAGAGTCAGGGACTAATGGTGGAACTTTTTGAAAAGTTGAGAGACCAAAATGGAACGAAAAATACTTGAGGGACCAAAACAAAACTTTGAACAAATTTGAGGAATCAAAATAAGACTTTGGGCTAAAAATGATTGTCGTTGAGATAAGTAACACAATTAACCGAGTGGTGATGATGACTTGGTGACCAAGTGAGAGTTTTGGTACTTATATAATTGAGTAAACTAATAATTCAGTCGTTAAAAGATTGAAATATAATTTAATCCTTGAAATATTAAAATAATATACTTGCTAATATTTTTGATGGACTAAATAATATATTGTTTTAATGTTTCAGATACTAAATCGTGTATTTTAATCTTTCAGGTATCGAATTATCAATTTGATAATCTTTCTAGGACCAAATTGTTAACTTACTTCTATATAATTCTAAGCAATCTCTACTATTTATGTTAATATTTTGACCAGTGATCAGCCCAAAAGTGAACAAGTTATTTGGCATTCTTTAAATGTGTTTATAATAATAATATATTATAATTAGACCAATTAATATGCTAAGGGCTGCACTAAGGTATGACATAATAAAGTGGATAAAATAGGTTAATTAGTGTTTATTTATTGTATTTTATAAATAAGTGCTATTTAAAGGGTTTTTAGTGTTTTAGATATCCAAACAGGGTCTAACCAAAAGGGAATCATCCAGAATCAACGACAAGTAAGAAGTCGTATGATGTCCGAGGATCAAGATGATTGATTTAAATAAATCTATGCACATGAGAATGTAGTACGGTTCGATACGAGAAGAACGCATTTTGAATGAGCCAAATCGGAGTTCTAGAGAGCCCAAACAATGCATTTTCATAAAACTGCGCAGCAACATGTTGTGGGCCATCACTTCGGACCGCCGGCGCACATGACGGCGCAAGCCCAAATTGCGTGTTTCACTCAAATACGTCAAGAAAAGATATGTTGTGACTTGAGACGCGAAGAATCCAAACGGCGCACTAAAACTTGAGTTCCAAGATATAATTTGGACGGTCATGATTCAAGATATCAAGATACCATCCAACGGCCCATATTCCTTAACTTGGGGACCAAGCACACTGCCCAAGACTATAAATAGAACTCTCATTCCACTTCTAAAAGCATCAATTTCGAGCTCATAGCTCACACATCCGAAAATTGCCCCAGCACCTCAACTAGTGGCAGAATAGATTAGAATATAGTAACTGTCAATAGGTCTCTATGATGAGAGCCTAAACGTTCTTCATCCTAGAGGAGAATCATGAAGGAAGCCAGAGTTCATCGTTTTTCATAATCCAGGGAGTTGTTATTTAATTATGTTTATTCATTGATTGCTCTTAGAACGAAGTGTTTTATTTCAAAGTACAATTATATGAATTTGTAGATCAATCTTTGTTAAAGTAATGAGACCTTGACATTCCCGGAGTTTGTCTCTCTCACGATTAATGAAGTTGCTCTTTAGGGTTTGCTAAAGAGTGGTTTACATGTCTTAGATATATAATTAGGATTGTTCTTTATTGCTTATATATGTTTGTTTATTGTTCCGATGTGGCAATAATATAGATTGCCTCGACGAGCTTTGGCAAATAGCTCATAGACCCCATTTTTTGATGAGTTACCTATCCTAATCTTATATCTTTCACCTTTGTTCTTGGTTATATTCGAAGTTTCGATAATATCTTTAAATGTGGTTCTTTACATAATTAAAGTGACACTTCAATCCCATATCTTTATGAACTAGGATGGTAGAATTCATGATCATTCTTTAGGATATCTTTATATTATTATTTCCGTGTCTTTTTATAATTGTTCTTATAATCTTTATAGCCTCATATATGTTCATAGACATTCATATAAATAATAGTTGTCTTTAACCACGAAGTTCCGCGAGAGTTCGACCTTGGGTTAGTATCTATACTATATTTTAATAAATATAGTAATACTTGCGAGGCTCAAGTATTATTAATTTGATCCGTTTGGCACTTTACGACGAGTGCCCGGTCAACCAGTCATTAAGTTTATTGTTTCATGAGGCCATATAATCTAGTTCTAATAATTTGTGGTTGATATAAGGTCATGATTTCTTATTTTGATAGATTATGGGTTTTTCTCGCCTATCTGTGTAATTGTTTAAGCGAAGATTAATCCCACGAGTCAGAGAGCAAATTATTTAAAGCCCTCCCAACAATATCGACTCCAGGATCGAGTGGACATTGTTAAAATATGTATAATGCTATTATTGAACCTTCTTGTACTAATGTAGCAAGGTGGGTTGGGGGCTTCGAGTTCCCATGTAAATTATAAATACCTATGGAATGGCATATGGTCTGTTAAGACTATCCCTGTTGACGAGGGCTTGTGTGCAGGCACTTACTTTATTCAAGAAGAAATGTTCAATGGACCTTATATATGTGCCCGATTTCTAGTGAATATCCTGAAACAATTGTACATCTTTCTTTGTTGTGTGATTGGGTAAAAAGAACTTGGTTTGTTATGGATAAAGTTTTGGGACCTGTAGTTGTGGAAGCTAATTGTGAGCCTCTTTCCAGAGTTGTGACTAAAGGAAAGGAGGAGTTAATGTATTGGGATTGTTGTACTATTTTTCCGAAGTGGATTGATCCTCTGGTACAAATACACTACATTTTAGAAAGGAGAGAAAAAAAAAAAGAGTTAGAGAGAGGAGATGTGAGTGAGACCCACACTTCTTTTTCTAACTTTTCATTCCTCTCTTTGAACGTACTATAGTACATTTGCATTACAAAGGGTTCATATCCCTGCTTTTTTAGATATAATCAGGTTGAAGGGTTTGTTGCAGCAAGTTTCTTTTTCCTTGTTTCGTCGCTAAGGTAATAAAGTGGCCGATTGGCTCGTGAAGAACGCCGCAAAAGGGTTGAATCTTTGTGATTAGGTTTGTAACCCTCCACCCCCTCTAGCTGAGATCTTGCTTTTGGATGTTGCTGGCTTCTCTTCTGGTGTAGATAACAGGGATAGTATAAGTTGATTGTATTTGGGTTATTTTAATGGTATTGGTTATTGGTGTTTGTATCTTTTGTTCATTGCAATAATATGAGTATTTTCTGTTGAAACTTTTCTCTTAAAATTCGTATGAATTAGTATTTATTATGATTTGATTTATTTTATGCTCATTAAGTAGTTTAATTTTGTGATTATGAATGAGAATATACTTGGGTCCCAGTTTAAATATGGTAATTAGTGATGGGTCAAATTATTCATATGTTTATTAGGCAGAGACTCCAACATACCTGAGAGTATTAGTAAATAGTAATTATCCCATTAAATTACTAACTTAGATATTTAGTTATTTTATGACAGAGTTTAAATGATATTCTTAACAATCATATATTTGATGAGTCTATCAGATTTTATCTAATACTTATTTTACATTTGAATTTAAAATTAGAGACATATCAAATATTTGATATGTTAGTAGCTTCAAATTTAAAACAAATGAAACATTTAGGATCAATTTCAAAATCTACCCCATATATTTTGGACCAATTTGAAGTTTTGAACAGTATTCTTATAGGATAAGTTAGTAGCTTCACAAACCTTGGCACACAAATTGCGTGACTTATCCCAATCTATGTCATCATATGCAATGTTATAAAGCTCCTTTCTCAAAGACAAGACCAATGGTGTTATTGGACCAACAAACCTCTTCCCATATAAGTAAGACATTGGCAAATAAACCAAACGACAGTGACACCATGTCTTTCCTGTAGAACAAAAAGCAAATAAGAGGAACTTCTATATCCCTCATTTAAGCATAGAGGAGTGCAAAGTATTAAGAATCTTAGGAACAACATATACTTCTTTATTATAAACAGTTAACATGCATGTTACACAAAAGTTCATGGTGATTAAAAGTTCTTCTGTGAACAATAAATGTTGCTTCCTTGTAATTTTAACAGGAATATGTGCTGACAAATTATCCAAGACAAAAGTGAAAAAAATAAATAAATAAAACAAAGAACAATGTGGCAAAGTTTTTTTTTTTTCCTTTTTTTGTTTTGGTAAAAAATAATTAAAAAAGAAATCCAAATCCTTATTCAGATTGAAAAGTAAGATGAAGTTTGTCGTTAATTTATTGAAAGAAGTTAGTTAAGAAACGAGAGAGATATGACCGTATTCAATAGTGAGGGATCAATGATGAAACTTTTAGGAAATATTAAGGACCAAAACGAAACGAAAAAATATTAGGGACCAAAATCAAACTTTGGGTAAACATTAGGAACAAAAATAGGTTTTGACCTATGTTGCATTCTTAACAACTAACCCTCTCACTATGCGAGATTGTGAGAAGAGAGATTTTGTTGATGAGTAATATTAAAATATATACAAACAACATATAGGGCAAGAACCTGGATGAAATGGAAGCATATAGGGAAGAAGCCATATCTCAGGAAGCAAGGGATTATTCCCAGACCATTCATATACACCAAGAACCTATCATCACAATAAAATCAGCCCAAAAATGTACCACAATGCTATATAAATTTAAGGATAAATTACAGAAATGATCCATGCGGTTTAATTCATTTGCACAATGAGACCATGTGGTTCAAAAGTTTTCCGAGTTACTATGATTTGTCGATATTACTTTGGGGCTCTTTTGATAAAAAATTAACGGTAGCATGAGTTGAAACTCTCATTTCGGTCCCTAATATTTGTCTTATGTTTCACATTGGACTATAATATTTTTTTTGTTCTGTTTTGGTCCCTAATATTATCAAGAAGTTCCACTGTTAATCCCTCAATGCTATTCTATCCGAACTTCGGTTCTATTCTATCCGAACTTCGGCTCTATATTTTCTCAAAACATGATTTCAATCAATTTAAAAAATCAGAAAGCTCAACTTTTAAACCTTGACCCCAACCTTTTCAAAATCTCCAATAAATGGTCATCTTTTCTCAAAATTTCTAAAGGGTTAATGATCCTTAGATTCTAAAAAAATCAACCTTTGAACCATAACCCCCACATTATTTAAAACATTAGGGATCGAAATATATAGAGCAAAAAAAAAATATATATATATTATGGACCAAAACGGAACATAAGATATTAGAGATCAAAATGAGATTTTCACCTCATTCTACCATTAACTTTTGTGGTAGAGCCCCAAACTTCTAACGACACAAACTACAAAGATCCTGTTTGAAAACTTTTGAGCCACATAGTACCATTATGCAAATAGGTCAAATCATAGGGGTCCTTTATGTAATTGATCTTAAATTGAAAAATCAAAATGATTCTAATTAAGATCTTAACTGAAAGCCACATCTTCCCCCATGATGTTATAAATGTAGCACCACCATGTCGTAGAATCCAGTCACGTGCTTTCTCCATGGCCCTTTCTTCTCCACCATTTGCTCCTTCACCAAGTAATCTAAGAGTCACATAATTCAACACAGATCCAAACATGGTGCTTGGGCCTTGAATATGCAATCCCCAACCACCATCTTCATTCTGCAATTTCATAAAACTAGGACAACTTATGAAATAATACTTTTTCACTTTGAAAGTATCGACAAATATTATCGAGGAACAAATGTTTTGAATCAATTAATTAATGGAAGTTCATTTTTCGACAATGTCAACAAAAATAAATGAAATTTATAGAACCGTGAAATTTTCTTACCTGATGATTGTAGAGATAACGATGTATTTCCCTTTTATGTTCTTCTGAAAGGATCACATTTAGTGCCCCAGTAATGTACAGAGTAATTACCTAATTGAATGTATAACCCAGAAAGTGTTAGCCTGTTTGAGAATAAACTAGAATAAATTAACAATTCAGTCATTGTAAAATCATCAAATTGACAACTCGGTTCCAAAAAAATTAAAATAAATAATTTAATTCAGTCTGTAAAAAATTAAAACGCTAGCTATTTAGTTCATAAAAAGAACTAATAAATATACTATTTTGATCTCTTATGGACCAAGTTGTCAGATCAGTGATCTATTAAGGACTGAATCGTTAACTTACTTTATAAAGTATATATCAGAATAAATTAAGAGCAAACTAAAAACTTAGTCTCTGAAAAATTGTTGAGTTGACAACTCGATCTCTAAGAGATTAAAATATACAATTTAGTTATTGAAAGATCAAAACATATTACTTATTAGGTCTTTTAATGACTAAATAGTATATTATTTCAATGTATGACTAAATTGTATATTTCAAACTTTCAAGTTGTCAAGTTGTTAGATCAGTGATCTTTTAAAGAAACTAAAAACTCAGTCTCTTGAAAATTTCTGAGTTGACAACTCGATATCTAAAAGATTAAAAATACAAAATTTAATCCTTAGAAGATTAAAACATAATACTTATTAGTCATTTTCATGGACTAAATAGTATATTATTTCAATCTTTGACTAAATTATATATTTCAATTTTTCAAGAAGCAAGTTGTCAAGTCGATGATCTTTCAAGTTCCAAATTGTCAGTTTACTCATAAATTAAATTGTTAAAAACATGAATTACCAAGCCAGGCAACATAAACATAGGACCTGCATAATCTCCAGGCCAGTGTCCATCATGACTCTGAAGAGTTGAATAGAAACTTAAGGCTCTTTTCAATGTTCTTGTCACAATTTCCTCAGAAATGTCATGTATCTCTTTTACTTTGACTTGAGGTAGCAAAGCATCATCTCTTGGGTTCTCTTTTGCAAACTTCATTAAGTTACAATAAGAAAGAATAGACTTACATGGTGAGTGCACAGTCAAACCTTAATAACATTTCAAAGCATCCAAGTAAGATCTTGTGCTGAGTGCACTCAAGTGAGTCTTGTAATTATAATTTTAAGTGTAAATTAATGATTTGACTATGAAAGATAAAATTCTAAACTGAATCTAAATGACAAATATAATATAATTTTAAATTTTGTTGACATTGCAATTGATATTATAAAATAATATTTTCCTTTAATCAAATTAATATCTTAATAAAATAACCAAATCCATTATTAAATTAAAAAGTCTATTGTCTTTCCTGTACTAATAATTAATTTAGTCTAATTTTAATTTTTCTTATGATTCAAATGATATATGGCGAAATCAACAAGGGATGGTCTAACTAGTAAGCCATTTAGTACAGTTTAAGTAAGGTCTTAAGTTTGAGATTCTGTGAATATAGTTACTTCTATTGTGAGACTTTATTATTATAACCAAGTGTATGACGCAATCAAATTCGGATTAGTCGGGAAAAAGCTTTGGATACAGGGTGACCAATAAAAAAATAGTCAAAGTGCAAATTTAGTCTCATCTTTTGTTTAGTTTCCAATTTGGTCCTGTATCTTTTTTGTTACACTTTTGGTCTCATATCTTTGCAAAAGGTCCCAATTTGGTCTCATATCATTTGATCATGTTGCAGAATTAGTCTCATATCTTTACAAAATGATCAACCATTAGTTGATCTTTTTATAAATATACGAGACCAATTCTGACCGGACCCAAAGATATGAGACTAATTCTACAACTGATCCAAAGATATAGGACCAAATCTATAAAAAAAAAACGATATGGGACCAAATTGGAACCTGACCCAAAGATATAGTACCAAAAGTGCAACAAAAAAAATATATAGGACCAAATTGAGAATTGAGGAAAGATATGAGACCAAATTTGAGTTTTGGCAAAAAAAAATTTGATGTATCATTCACAATGAAACCAAACCTGCATACGCATAATAAGATCAGAGCTTTGTTTTTGCTTGAAGCGATTTTTGGAAAATAAATGGCGAGCTTTCTCAATCTCCATGATTTCATCTGGTGATCCAAGTTTAGGATCAAACTCCCACACTTGTCTTCCAACATGATTGTTCAGTGTGCGCAGCCATGGATTCTCTCCTTCTGCAATCTTCAACTTCCACATTTTCTATGGATTCTAAGCAACTGCCAGAGACAATGAATAAGAAAATTATTCTTTAATGTTCTATAGGAAGTACGAGAAAGAAAGAAAAATGTATGATTAAAACATGATTTTCCAAATGGGTTTTCTAGTTGATTTTGAAAAAAAATTAATAATAAATTACACAAAGGGTTTGCACGATAATACTCTTTGGTTCATGTGGTTTGCGCTGTCAGCACTTTGAGGCTCTTTTCCAAATAATTGACAACATAACATGGTAAAAATCTCATTTTGGCCTTTAATATTTGCCTTATGTTCTGTTTTGGTCCCTAACATATATTTTTTTGCTCTATTTTGATTCCTAATGGTTTAGAAAACGTTCGGGGTTATGGTTCAAAGCTTGTGTTTTTCGGCACCTGATCAGGATCACTAGCGCTTTAAAAATTTTGAGAAAAGTTAACGATTTGTTGGAGATTTAAAAAACGCTAGGTTTAAGGTTTGAAGGTTGGATTTTTCAATTTTTTAAATTGATTGAAGTTACGATTGGAGAAAAGTGGAACCATAGTTCAGGTAGAATAGCGTGGAGGGACTAAAAGTGAAACATCTAAGAAACATTGGGGACCAAAAAAAAAATAAAGAAATATCAGAGACTAAACCAAAAGATAATACAAATATTAGAGACCAAAATGAAATTTTTACCTAATTCTGCTGTTAACTTTTTATGGTGTAAATAGGTAAAATCACAGAGACACATGGACCCTTTCGATATGTAATTTACCCACAAAGATATAAGACAAATTGAGGCAAGTCTATTTTGGTGAACTGTGATCAGATTGGATTAGATTTAAGACAAAAGTATTAATTTCGTTTCCAAATTATACATCAATTGTCAATTTCGTCCCCAATCCCTTTTTACGATCACTTTCGTTCCCAAATTTTTACATTTTTGTTAATTTTATCATTTCTTCTCACATTAGACAAATATTAACGACAAAATTTACGAAATTGACATTTTTGTAAGTTAATCAAATGACAAAATTGACCAAAATATAAAACATTGGAGATGAAATTGACAACAAAAAAAGATTGAGGACAAAACTGACAATTGGTGTAAAGTTTGGGGACAAAATTAGTATTTTTGCTTAGATTTAATTGAAATTGAGGCCTGCTTCATCTTCCTCATCCATAAATATTCAAACCAGAACAGAACAGAGTACTACTAGACATTAACAACAAATGGCACATAGGCACATAATTTCATCAATTAAAACAGAAATAGCAATATAGTGTGGCATGCAAGTTTAATGTTTAAATCAATAAAGGAAAATATCAAGTGTCATAATCTAGATATTGCAGAATTAATGGAGTAAAGCATATTTTAGCCAAGTTAAAGTCAGACTCTGTTTTCTCTTTAAAGAATGTGTTCACCCAATAAATGGAGGAAATTGCAAAACTTATGTAGAAATCTTAAGCACAAAAATAGAACCCTATGATAAAGATCAAAACAGAGTATATATAAAAAAGAAGAAGATAAAAACAGAGAGACCAAAACAGGGTGAAAACATACACTTTCTGGAAAATGAAAGAGCAAGCTCAGAATATATTTAGTCACAAACTAACTGCAAAAAAATCAAGATCATTATGTTCAATAAGTTGATCATAAAGAATCAATCATGTATATTCAATACCCATTTCGACAACACTAAAATGTTCATTCCCTTTGCACTTACCTTTATGTGCGTGGACTTGGAAGTTTGGCTACATATTTTCTCATCACAAGCACGTCGTTGCTTGTAGCCACTAGTCAAGTCATCCACTATATATATATATATGTGAAAACTTCAAATTGATATTCAATGTATAGGGTAGATTTTAAATTGGTTTTAAATATTACATTTTCGATTTTATATACTTCTATAATTTTTCAAATGGGTCTTAAATATATTTTCAGAATGCGATTTAACCTCCTTTGCTGATAGTCTCAATTAGATAAAGAAATAATTTAAAAAGTGTTAGTAGATAGTTTCAAATTTAGTGATATGACCAACTTTGCTTGTTTGATCGTAAAACGAACGACTTATTTTTAGGACCTGATTTGATCTTGTTTGTTGATAGTCTAATTGTATAGAGAAAATACTCGTCAAAATCAATTCATAATACTAAACTAGTCGCATTTAAACTTAAAACAAGATAGATAGGATCACATTCATTATTTTTGTGACAATTTAAAAAAGTTATGAAAACATTTATGATTAATCTGAAATAAATAAAATACTCAGATCAATTTGAAATCTATCTCATACATTAGAGACCAATTTGAAATTTTAGCCTATATATATATATATGAGTACCAAGTCAAGTCGGGAAGACCAGCAATGTATAAGTGGGACAGTAAAGTCAATATTGATGGCTTGTGCGTTGATTTCTGAGATCATTTAGTCTCTGTTTTAGAAAGTTGTTCTTCAATCTTCAGCAGCGTGATGACCATGTAATCTAGAAGTGCCTTTGATAATATGGCTGCAAAGTGTACTTTGCTCTTATAATTTTTGTTCAGGTATTAATTTAGTCTTATAATATTTTTTGTTGCACTTTTGGTCTTATATTTTTTGCTACGTTATAAATTTAGTCTCGTATCACTTTTAGTCTCATATCTTTTGATTAAGTTGCAAAATTGATTTCATATCTTTACAAAATGTTTCATGATCAGTCACACGTAACCCAAAGATATGAGGTTCTGCACTTGACGATTTGAGACCAATTTTACAACCTGATCAAAATATATGAGAATACTGCATCCTGACCCAAAAATATAAGAGTAAAAGTGTAATAGAGACCAATTAAATATGCAATTTGAACAAAAAAAATATGGGACTAACAGTGCAACACAAAAAAAGTTATGAGATCAAATTGAGACCTGAATAAAAGTTATGGAAAAAAAATATTGGCCTTTTTTCAAATATAATATCTGAAAATTACTCTGCAATATGGTTTCAACTTTCAAGTGACTCATAATTCCAGTTTGGACTAAGCGTGCAAGAAGTTGTTGATTTTTCATTATCAAGAAGTTTCAGCAAACGACAATGAGTTGGAGTTGGCAGCGACACTCTTTGTTGCTTTCGTTGGTTCTTCTCTGGCTGTCCTCCTCCCATTTAATCAGTGATCAAATGATGATGATAATGATAATATATAGATATTATTTTATTAATATAATAAATAAAATACAAATAATAATTTTTTTTTTAACTTTTCTAAAAAATATCAGATATTATTTTAATAGACAACTTAGAAAATGATAAAAGATAGTCGGTTTTGTAAGTTCAAAACCAAGGATAGATAATTAGTTTGTTAACATTTTTTAATATAATTTTATGATTTATATTTTTTAAAAATTTTACAAATTTAAAATAAGAAGTAGAAAGACAAACCAACATTAAACCTCAAATTGTGTGTAATAATAAAAGTGATAATAATAATTAGGCCAAAGTCTTATTTTGGTCCCCCAGTTATGCTCAGTGTTCCAAATTGGTCCTCTAGTTATTTTTCGTTCCATATTGGTCCCCTAGTTATGCAAAATTTGACAAAGTTTGGTCCCTCTAACAATTTCCATCTATTTTTCTGTTAAAAAAAAAAGATAATATTGTTGTAAATAATGTACTATGTGGATTACCACATCCATGAGTCTTTTGCCCTTCGTGTAACATCCCTACAACCACATCATGGCTCCATCAATTTAGTCCTTTTGTAATATCTCCATCAAAGCTTATTAGTGTGTTTGGAGGTGCATTATGGTGTCCTTAATAGCTTGTAACCTACCAATCTTCCATTATGTCAAAAGTCCTATATAAAGGGGCTTCCTTCTATTGAATTGGGAGTGTGAATAAACATAATAATATGATATGAGGATAAGCTCTTGAAGAGCTACATCAATGGCATATATATAGGATAGTTCCTGAAGAACTAAGCCTTTTTTAGGACTAATTTCTGTATCTTTTTTCTCTCTTTATTTAACTTCTTCACATTTTCTATTTGGTTTACAACACGTTATCAGCACGAGTCTCTACCGAATTAGAAGAGCAAGGTAATTTTAACATTTCTTCTCATCATGGATTGAAGGTATGAAAGTATTATTCATACTTTTGAATTATTTATATTTAAACACGTTCATGATCTATTTTAAATTTAAATTTATTGTCACCTTGAAAAGGTGAAGGTTATATAAGATATGGCCCGAAGTCATATCATCTTTGATTTGATTATGATAAATTGATAATTTTATCAATTTATGGATATGTGATGAACAGATAATGTCACATTTTTATAGATCTAAGCTCATTTGATTTTGAATCATATGATGCTTGCGAATCTTGTTTACTTGGAAAAATGACAAAGGCGCCTTTCACTGGCCACAGTGAGAGGGCATTGAACTTATTGGGATCATACATAGTGATGTATGTGGACCCATGAGTACCCAAGCTAAAGGTGGTTACTCTTACTAACTGCTTCAATAGGTTTGACTACGGCTACCTATTAAAGCATAAGTCGGAGTCTTTTGAAATAGAGATTTCAAAGTGAAGTAGAGAACTAACTAACTTGACAAGAAAATCAAAGTCCTTCGATCCGATCGAGAAGACGAGTATTTGAGTCAAGAATTTGTTGATCATCTTAGAAGCTGTGAGATGGTCTCACGACTTACCCCTTCTGAAACCCCATAGTGGGATGGTGTTTCTGAGAGGAGGAATCGAACTCTATTTGATATGGTTCGATCTATGATGAGTCAAACTGATCTTCCGCCATCCTTTTGAGGATATGCTTTAGAAGCTGCCGCGTTCACACTTAACCGTGTTCCGTCTAAGGCAATTGAGAAGACACCATATGATATATGTAGTGGGAAGAGTCCCATAGTGTCTTATCTCAAAATTTGGGGATATAAAGTTTACGTTAAGCAACAAGCTAACGATAAACTATCCGCCAAATCTCTCAAGTGCTTGTAGGATACCCCAAGGAAACGAGGGGGTATTATGTCTACTGCCCAACTGACAACAAAGTGTTTGTAGTCAGAAGTGGATTCTTCTTAGAGAAGGATCTAGTTTCCAAAAGAAACAGTGGGAGTACGATAGAGCTTGAAGAAGTTCAAGTTCCACAAGACGCATTAGAGGCGCAGACGGAAACTGGAGAAGGACCACAAGGTGTTGTGGAAGCTCCTCCAATAACACAAGGACCACGAAGGTCTGATAGGACACGTTTTCAACCAGAGAGATATGGATTTCTCGTGACTGAAAACAGGGTGTGTTGCTCACGGAGCATGGTGAGCCCACCACTTATCAAGAGGCCAACGTAGATCCCAACTCTGAGAAATGGGTTGAAGCCATGAAGGCTGAGATGCAGTCCATGTATAACAACAAGGTATGGACCTTGGTTGATGCACCTGAAGGGGTAAAAGCCGTAGGGTGCAAGTGGTTTTTCAAGGAGAAAAAACGACATGGATGGCAACGTCAATGTCTTCAAGGCAAGACTAGTTGCAAAGGGATTTACACAACGTCATGGTAGTGACTATGATGAAACGTATTCGCCTGTTGCGATGGCCAAGACCATTAGGATCCTCCTTGCCATAGCCGCATATTATGACTATGAGATATGGCAAATGGATGTCAAAACTGTTGGGGAATTCAGGGGCACCTAAACGCAGCGGAAGCAAAATATAAAAAAACCTTAAACATAAATCGCGCAAGGGCCTAGAATTCCCGAACGGATCTGCTAGCTGAATTTAAAACTTTTAGATAGTGGTATACCTCACGAGTTTCAATCGGTTTAGTTGTACGGGGCGTATCCTAGAAGTCCACGTGACGCGTCCTTCCTCCTCCGGTAATCCACACGAACAGTTTTGGAGATGCCTAGGTGCTAGCCTCCTTCACTTCTCCAAGTGAATCCGAGACCCTTATCTACGGTGTTCTTTAATTCAAGAACTCTTCTTGAATTCTCTAAGAACAATATGGCGCCTTGATCAAGAATCCAATTCTTGATCCCACACAACCTTGTCACACAAACTCTAAACTCCTTTAGAGATGTGCGCCACTTTCTCTCTCTAGGAAACTAGGGTTGCGATTTTGTCTCTCCTCACCTAGAGCAAAAATCGAATTTTTTCTCTCTTGAGAAGAACTAGGCTAAAGTCGATTTTTCTAAGTATGCATGGGCTCTCTCTCTTAGTCGACTTATGGCTTCCTTTTATAGGGTTTGGGGACTTTGATAATTATAATTAGGGAATCCCTAAATTATAGGATTATCAAATTATAAAATTATGATATCTCCATATCACAATTTTATGACTTGAATTCCAATTTAAAATATTACCATAATATTTAAATTGGATTCAAAATGCAATCTTGGAGAATCAATTTGGAAGATCAAATCTTCCAAGATCTTCCAAGCCCATGCGCCATCCCCATGCCAACTTTTGTTGGAATTTAATAAATTAAAATAACTAACCTAACTCTTAGGAAGTTATAACTAATTTGTTATTTTCCAACAATATTGATTTAAAGAATTACGTTAATATCTTTAACTCAATCTTTTTGAATCTTGAATTCTAGTTTATTGAATTAAAATATTACACTAATATCTTTAATCTAATTAGACCTAGAATTCGACTTTCCCTATAATTATTGAATTAAAATATTACCTTAATATATTTAATTCAATCATTTGAAATCTAGATCAAATCTTTTGAATTTCAAATTCAAGCCATGATTTTAATTAATAAAACATTTTTATTAATTAAATCCCTTTTGTATATATGAGGCGCCAAACTCCTCCTATTTATCCTAATATTAGTGAATTTAATAAATTAATAATTTCCTAACTCTTAGGAACATTATCCAATTTATAATTCCCTAATATTATAA
The DNA here is from genome assembly GCA_003254925.1 of Chamaecrista fasciculata. Lineage (NCBI taxonomy): Eukaryota > Viridiplantae > Streptophyta > Magnoliopsida > Fabales > Fabaceae > Chamaecrista > Chamaecrista fasciculata. The sequence goes on along the minus strand of QANZ01015953.1, from coordinate 8,858 downwards.
ATAGGCATATAATTGTAAATAGACTAATCCAATTATCTATTTAACAATTATCATATATATATATATATATATTTAAATTTGTCTCACAAATCTAAATATTATATCTGTAGATATTTATTTAAGGCAAGACTTCATGTCCCAATACAATCAATTATGTCCTAAACGGTGTCACAAATGTGACCCACGAATTAGTCCTAATTCGTGTCCCAGCTTGGCATCTGGTTCCTGCTCGTGTGTGACCCAGCAGGCCCCACGTGAAGTTGGCAGTAAGTCATCTCCATGACTCACAAGTCGAGAGCGGACTCTAGCAAGCCATCACGACTACCCAAAACACTTGAGTTATCGTCTAACCCCAAAACGACTTAACCTTAGAACCACTTTGTCTTGATCCCTTTTTGTCCTACGATATTTTGGTCATGGATTAGGCATGGGAAAGTCATCCAAAATCCAAACCTCAACTTTCTCGATTCCCTGAGTAAGTCCCAATTACTAGTGTGGACACACATTCCTTGGATAGACTCATCGAGGGGCCCAGTTAAATATCTCCCATCTTTATGAGGGACAAAATTCCATCTAGGTCAACCACATTCATCAGCACGACAATCAACCAAACCCGTACCCAGCCCTTATGGCTGCCCTGTTACGAGCAACGTTAGACTAAGCCAAAGTTTGACAACTACAACGCCGGAATAATCAATACCTCAGGTCTAAGGGCATCGTGACAGGTGTACAGGAGAGACCAGCTAATGACTGAAACCCATGCAGAACTCTCCGGGTCGGTCCAGCAATTTGTAACTCCTTACATAATTGCACCATGACTCTCATCCCTGCATCTAGTGCATGCATCCCTATGCACTGAGGTCAGGCTGGTCTTAGTTCAGTTCGAGTTCCCACTTGAATGAGCGACCAAGGACAATTTAGATTAACTATCTCATAATTAATCACGGACTGTTATCATAGTAAACATGCTAATAATATGATAACCATTAATTTATCTCCATAAATTAATTGATATGTTCCAAACATATCTATAAGATGATTGGCCCTAGGGCACAATCTCCACCAAAAACAGCATTCCTTAATGGAAGGCTGCCCTAGGATGTGTACGTGACACAACCTGAGGGGTTTGTATGTCCAGAGGAACCAGGAAAGGTATGCAAGCTTCAGAAATCCATTTGTGGATTGAAGCGAGCATCACGAAGTTGGAATCATCGTTTTAATGGGGTAGTCAAAGAGTTTGGCTTCTTACAAAACGCAGACAAGCCTTGTGTTTACAAGAAGGTTAGTGGGAGCACAATTGTGTTCTTGGTGCTATATGTCAATGACATATTGCTCATTGGAAATAATGTTCCAACCTTAAAGATTGTGAATCGCGGTTGTGAAAATCTTTTTCAATGAAGGACTTAGGAGAAGCTGCCTATATTCTATGCATTGAGATCTATAGAGATAGATCTTGTAGGCTTCTTGGATTGAGTCAGAGTACATACTTGGATGAGGTACTGAAGGGGTTTAGTATGCAAGATTCCAAGAAGGGATTCATACCGATGAATCAAGGATTGACCCTGAGCAAGAAACAGTGTCCCAAGACACTTGTTAAGCGAAGGCGCATGAGTGGCATCCCTTATGCTTCGGAAATAGGATCCATCATGCTGTGTACTCAACCCGATGTGTCGTTTGCCCTGAGCGTGACAAGCTGGTTCCAACAAGACCCTGGTAAGGATCATTGGACCGCTGTCATAAGCATCCTTGAGTACTTAGGAAGAACTAAGGATGAATTCTTGGTTTATGGTGGAACTGATGTGTAATTGGTTACACAGGTACCCGTTTTCCAAACCTACCAAGATAAATCGCAGTATGGATACGTGTTTCTCCTGAACGGTGGCATCGTGAGTTGGAAAGGTTCCAAGTAGAGCACGATTGCTGATTCTACAACAAAGGGTTGCTCGCGTGGAGACGCAGACCGTAAAACTAGTGTCTGAGGTGTGATTGGTGGTCACTCTGTGGAGACAGGAAGACACCAAAAGGGATTGGATCCCCACTGATGTTCTGACAGTGATATATATATACACTCATACATGATCACCTAGAGGTGGTGATATCAAGATATGTAAAGTAGCAGTCGAGGATTTGATGGAGATTGTGCCCTAGGGCCAATCATCTTAGAGATATGTTTGGAACATATCAGTTAATTTATGGAGATAAATTAATGGTTATCATATTATTATAATGTTTACTATGATAACAGTCCGTGATTAATTATGAGATAATTAATCTAAATTGTCCCTTGTCTCTCATTCAGGTGGGAACTTGAATTGAACCAAGACCAGCCTGACCTCGGTGCATAGAGATGCATGCACTAGATGCTGGGACGAGAGTCATGGTGCAATTATGTAAGGAGTTACAATTTGCTGGACCGACCCGGAGAGTTCTGCATGGGTTTCAGTCATTAGCTGGTCTCTCCTGTACATCTGTCATGATGCCCTTAGACCTGAGGTCTTGACTATTCCGGCGTTGCAGTTGTCAAACTTTGGCTTAGTCTAACGTTTCTCGTAACAGGGTAGCCATAAGGGCTGAGTACGGGTTTGGTTGATTGCCGTGCTGAGGAATGTGGTTGACCTAGATGGAATTTTGTCCCTCATAGAGATGGGAGATATTTAACTGGGCCCCTCGACGAGTCTGTCCAAGGGAATGTGTGTCCACACTGAATTTTGGGACTTACTCAGGAGATCGAGAAAGTTGAGGTTTGGATTTTGGATGACTTTCCCATGCCTAATCCATGACCAAAATATCGTAGTACAAAAAGGGATCTAGACAAGATGGTACTAAGGTTAAGTCGTTTTGGGGTTAGACGATAACTCACGTGTTTTGGGTAGTCGTGATGGCTTGCTAGAGTCCGCTCTCGACTTGTGAGTCATGGAGATTACTTACTGCCAACTTCACGTGGGGCCTGCTGGGTCACACACGAGCAGGAACCTGATGCCAAGCTGGGACACGAATTAGGACTAATTCGTGGGTCACATTTGTGACACCGTTTAAGACATAATTGATTGTATTGGGACATGAAGTCTTGTCTTAAATAATTATCTACAGATATAATATTTAGATTTGTGAGACGAATTTAAATATATATATGATGATTGTTAAATAGATAATTGGATTAGTCTATTTACAATTATATTCCTATTTATAATATTAGAGAATTATAAATTGGATAATGTTCCTAAGAGTTAGGAAATTATTGATTTATTAAATTCACTAATATTGGAATAAATAGGAGGAGGTTGACACCTCATATAAACAAAGGATTTAATTAATAAAAATGTTTTATTAATTAAAATCATGGCTTGAAATTTGAAATTCAAAAGATTTGATCTAGATTTCAAATGATTGAATTAAAAATATTAAGGTAATATTTTAATTCAATATCTATAGGGAAAGTCGAATTCTAGGTCCAGTTGGATTTAAAATATTAGTGTAATATTTTAATTCAATAAACTAGAATTCAAGATTCAAAAAGATTGACTTAAAGATATTAAGGTAATTCTTTAAATCAATATTGTTGGAAAATAACAAGTTAGTTATAACTTCCTAAGAGTTAGGTTAGTTATTTTAGTTTATTAAAATCCAACAAAAAGATAAGGGGAGAGGCGCATGGGGTTGGAAGATCTTGGAAGATTTGATCTTCCAAATTGATTCTCCAAGATTGCAATTTGAATCCAATTTAAATATTATGGTAATATTTTAAATTGGAATTCAAGTCATAAAATTGTGATATAGAGGTATCATAAACTTATGATTTGATAATTATATATTTTAGGGATTCCCTAATTATAATTATCAAAGTCCCCAAACCCTGTAAAAGGAAGCCATAAGTCGACTTTCAAAAAAAAAAAGAGATCACAAAAAGGTGAGAGCCTCATGCACACTTAGAAAATCGACTTTAGCCTAGTTCTTCTCAAGAGAAAATTCGATTTTGCTCTTAGTGAAAAGAGAGAGAAAATCGCAACCTTGGTTTCTAGAGAGAGAAAGTGGCGCACAACTCTAAAAAGTTTAGTTTTGTGTGACAAGGTTGTGTGGGATCAAGAATTGGATTCTTGATCAAGGCGCCATATAGTTCTTGGAGAATTCAAGAAGAGTTCTTGAATTAAAGAACACCGTAGATAAAGGTTCCGGATTCACTTGGAGAAGTGAAGGAAGCTAGCACCTAGGCATCTCCAAAACTGTTCGTTTGGATTACCGGCGGAGGAAGGACGCGTCACATGGACTTCTAGGATACGCCTCGTTCAACTAAACCGATTGAAACTCGTGAGGTATACCACTATCTAAAAGTTTTAAATTCAACTAGCGGATCCGTTCGGGAATTCTAGGCCCTTGCGCGTTTTATGTTTAAAGTTTTTTTTTTTTTTTTTTATGTTTTTGCTTCCGCTGCGTTTAGGCGCCCCAGAATTCCCCAACAGGATTATGTTGCCAATCCTCTTGCGAGACCCCTAGCACAGGTCTTACATGAGTGTCATGTAATGTCAAATGGGGATTAGACACATTAATCGATGTTCCTAGTGTAGGAACAGTTTGATTAATGATTGTACCTAGTGCAAGTGGGAGTCTGTTGGAGATTGTGCCCTATGGCCAATCATTTTATAAATATGTTTTGAACATATTGATTAATTTATGGAGATAAATTAATGGTTATCATATTATTAGCATGTTTACTATGATAACAGTCCCTGATTAATTATGTGATAATTAATCTAAACTGTCCCTGGTCGCTCATTCAGGTGGGAACTTGAAATGAACTAAGACCAGCATGACCTCGGTGTATTGAGATACATGCACTAGATGCTGGAACGAGAGTCATGGTGCAATTATGTAATGGGTTACAAGTTGCTGGACTGACCCGGAGAGTCCTGCATGGGTTAAGTCATCAGCTTGCCTCTCCTATACGCTTGTCATGACGCCTTAGACCTGAGGTCATCATTATTCCGGCGTTGCAGTTGTCAGACTTTGGCCTAGTCTAACGTTGCCCGTAGTAGGGTAGCCATAAGGGCTAGGTACGGGTTTGGTTGATTGCCGTGCTGAGGAATGTGGATTGGCTAAAATGGGATTTTGTCCCTCATTAACATGAGAGATATCTAACTGGCGCCCTCGATGAGCCTGTCTAGGAAATGCGTGGCCAGGCTGGAAAATGGGACTAACTCAGGAGATCGAGAAAGTTGTGGTTTGGATTATGGATGACTTTCCTGTGCCTAATCCATGACCAAGATATCGTGTGACAATAGGGTCTGTGACAAGGTGGTACTAAGGTTAAGTCGGTTTTGGTAAAAACGATAACTCACGTGTTTTGGGTAGTCGTGATGGCTTGCTAGAGTCCGCTCACGACTTGTAGGTCATAGAGATGGCTTGCTGCCAACTTCACGTGGGGCCTGCTGGGTCACACATGAGCAGGATCAGGACACCGCTTAAAGGGACACGAATTAGGGTTAATTCGTGGGTCACTCCGGTGGCACAATTTAAGACATAGCAAAATGTCTAGGACATTAAGTCTTGTCTTAAATAATCTACAGTTGTGAAATATTTAAATTTGTGAGACAAGTTTAAATATAGTAATTGTTAAATAGTTAATAGGGATTAATTATTTACAATTATAATATTAGGGAAAATAAATCAGATAAGATTCCTAAAAGTTAGGAGATTATTGATTTATAAAATTCTCTAATATTAGTATGAGGGTGGCGCCTCATGAGATGGATTTTAGATTAATAAAATTGTTTTATTAATTTAAATCATGAGTTTGAATTCAAAAGATTTGATATAGATATCAAAAGATTTGAATCATAGATATTAGGGAATATCTTAACTCAAAATCTTTGGGAAATCATGACTTCCTAAGAGTTAGGAATGTTTTTGATTTATAAAATTCCAAAGGATATTTAGAGGAGCTTGGCGCCATCTTGGTGGGTCCCAAGGGGAGATTTGATCTCTCATTTGATTCTCCAAGATTGCAATTTGAATTTGAATTAAAATATTAAGGTAATATTTTAATTAGAAATTCAATTCATGAAGTCATGATATTATTGTAATCTCATGATTTTAGAATTATAAAAATGCCCTAAATATAATTATAAACCTAAGGTGCAAGGCGCCTAGGGTAACAAACAATTCATTTGTGCATTTTTCATCCTCCTTGTAGAGAGAGAAGAAAAATTGCCACCTTCAACCCTAGCTCTTCCAAGTGAGAGAAAATTTTGGCTCCCAAGAGTTGAGAGAGGAAAAATCGATTTTTCCTAAGGTGTTAGGGAATTCGATTTGCACCACCAAAATTAGGGTTGTGAGAGAAGGAAAAACAAGAAGGAGTTCTTGTGGGGTTTTCTTCTCAGTTTGCGCCACTTATACCTCTTTTGGATTCAAGAAGGAGTTCTTGAATTCAAACACTTTAGATTGGTCCCAGGTTCTTTTGGAGAAAAGAACGGAAGGCTAGCACCTTGGTGCCCGAGAAACTGTTCGTGTGGATCACCGACAGAGGGAGAACGCTGAGAGTGGACTCCTGGCACACGCCTTGTACAACCAACCGATTGAAACTCGTGAGGTATACCACTATCTAAAAGTTTTAAATTCTGCTAGCGGATCCGTTCGGGAATTCTAGGACTAAGAGCTTTATTTTATTTTATTTTTCTGTTCCGCTGCGTTTTGGCGCCTAGGATTCCCAACAGAATCATGACAAACAATATAAGTTCAGCGTTATCACTGCGATCTATCATTGAGAAGGATAATAAATGGGACGAACTTCCTTGATTGGTTTCGTGATTTGAGAATTGTGTTGGGAAATCACAGAGGGAGTGCAACGGAAAAAAAAAAAACTTGATAAAACTAAAAGCTAACTCTGTGATTCCTTCCAGGATCCACTAACTATGTTTATACCAGATAAGAAAAGATGTTTACCTAGTATCAATCGGTGACTTATCGTGTTCGCGAATTTGAGAAGTCCACTGAGTGTCCTTCCTCTACCGGTGATCCACACGAGCAGTTTGGCAGATGCCTAGGTGCTAGCCTCCTTCACTTCTTCCCAAGTGAATATGAGAACTCTATCTATGATTCTTGAATAATCAAGAAGTGTTCTTGATTATCAAGATTGATTGGGGAGTACTAATATTATCAGGTGCAGGTCCAATTCTCTTTCAAGAATTTCGACTCACTCTCACAATATTAGGACTAGGCGATTTTTCACTCTCAATAGGTACTCTAGGCGAAATTCTTGGTCTGACCAAGAATTGATATGTGTTGTGAATTGTCTTTGAGTTAGGCGCCTAGAGCCCTATTTATAGTGTTCTCATTCCTAGTTTTAGGGAATCCTAATCCAATTAGGA
>QANZ01015946.1:43987-57754 GCA_003254925.1 Chamaecrista fasciculata | reverse complement strand
GGGGGGGGTTTATCCAATGACTTGACCCATAGAAAACCCAGTTAGGAATTTTAACGTCTATTTTAAAGATGAAAGAATAGATAACAGTGCTATGACTGTTAGGTCTTTGTCTGGTATAATCTTGATAGGTTAATGTAGTTTTGAACTATTGTTTATCATGGAAGGTAATTTCCAATATTAGATCGCACTTCTGTTGTTCCTTCTGGCATTGCATTATCCTACAGAGAAACCCCTAAGTTTAAAATTTTCTTAATTCCTCTTTTATTTGATTTATGGCTATAGATAAATGTATGTGTGCATTTGTAAGCGTATAGATACACATTTGTGTGTGTAGAAGCTGATATGACTATTATATTTGGCTTTTTAATCATACCTGAGCATTTTATGGCAATAATAGAAAACGCTATATCAAAAGGAAACTCATTTTATGGCAGCTACATGTTTGCATTGGTGGGATACAGAGTGCATCAGAAGGTTATATTTTGACTCTTGGGTTTGAGTTGTGAAATGTCATTCCGAAGTATAGTTCGTGATGTAAGAGATAGCTTCGGAAGCCTATCTAGACGGAGTTTTGATGTCCGGCTGTCTGGCTCTCGCAGAGGAAAATCTCATGGATCAATACATGACCAGCCTCAAGTTATTCAAAATAGTTGCTGGGCTACCTTGCCGCCAGAGTTACTACACGATATCATTAGAAGGCTAGAGGAGAGTGAGAGTACGTGGCCGGCTCGAAAGCATGTTGTTGCATGTGCTGCTGTTTGCCGGTCTTGGAGGATTATGTGCAAAGAAATTGTTAAGGGTCCAGAGTCAAGTGGCAAGCTTACTTTCCCTGTGTCGCTGAAGCAGGTTGGCTTCGTTGTTTTTGTTATGTGGAATCACAAAAGTGTCTACTTTGGATAAATCATCTGTTGCACTTTATGTGGAGATAATAGTGTCAATTAATGTGGCTCATTGGAGACAATCCTAATTCTCTGTTTTTATTATGACCTTTCAGCCAGGACCGCGAGATGAAATGATTCAATGTTTTATCAAAAGAGATAAATCTAATTTAACGTACCGCCTATATCTTTGTCTCAGCCCTGGTAAGCTTTCTTTTTGTACTTTTGGTTATCTCTTGACATTGACATGCAAATCTTGGATTGGTCTGTTCACAATTTAGGAAAAAGTGGTTAATCTTGATGTTTCCTACTGCATTCTAATGCATGTTGAGTTGCTTGCATGATAATAATATTAATTTTTCTTTTGTTTCCTTTATCTTTTAACCATATATTTCTATTTTCGTTTTTGCAGCTTTGTTAGTCGAAAATGGGAAATTCCTTCTTTCTGCTAAAAGGACACGACGAACAATGTATACAGAGTATGTCATATCCATGGATGCTGACAGTATCTCTAGATCAAGTAGCACTTACATTGGAAAGCTGAGGTGAGTTTATTGGTTAGATGTATTCAACATCATTCTCAGATTTTTCTTTTGTGTTTAAGAATTCTCTTATACTAAACCTTACAAAAATGTACAGCAGAATTCAAAAACTTGCTGACTTTAAATTCACCGAGACTCTTGATAGTAAAATTCAAGTTTATGACAATCTAATATAATTCAGGCAATATATTTCCCAGTTTCCTTTTTTTGAGCCTTTACATTGTTTTTTATGGTCCTTGTAAAAACTTGTGCCTATCTCATGTTGAATTTGAATGTCATTTGCAGATCCAACTTTCTTAGTACCAAATTTATAATATATGATACGCAGCCTCCATACACTTCTGCACATTTACCCCCTCCTGGCCGGACAAGCCGAAGGTTTTACTCCAAAAAGGTAGCACCAAGGGTTCCATCTGGGAGTTATGGTATAGCTCAAGTAACTTATGAATTAAATGTGCTTGGGACTCGAGGTCCAAGGAGGATGCAATGTGTTATGCATTCAATACCAGTCTCTTCCCTAGATGCAGATGGCACGGTCCCTGGCCAACCAGAGCTTCTTCCTCAGCCTCTAGAGGACTCATTTCGCAGCATCTCGTTTTCAAAGTCATTAGATCGCTCCATCGAGTCCCGCAGCTCAAGATTTTCCAACATTGTTGAATCCCTCATGATTGAGGATGACGACGAGAAGATGAGGCCATTGGTGCTGAAAAACAAACCTCCAAGATGGCATGAGCAATTGCAATGCTGGTGCCTTAATTTCCGGGGCCGGGTGACAGTTGCATCGGTTAAAAACTTCCAGCTGATTGCTGCAGGCCAGCCACGAGCCGGTGCTCCAACGCCTTCTCAGCCGGGCCCAGCAGAGCAAGACAAGATAATTCTGCAGTTTGGCAAAGTTGGGAAAGATATGTTCACCATGGACTATCGGTATCCTTTATCAGCTTTCCAAGCTTTTGCTATATGCTTGAGCAGCTTTGACACCAAATTGGCTTGTGAATAATATAATCATGAATCCAAAGTGCAGATAGATAATCAAGATTCAAGAGTAATGCTAGTATCTTTTACTTTGTTTCTTTTTTGTTTACAAATTCTTTTTTCCTTCCCTTTTGTCGTTACCATTGTCATCAGAAATAGCGACCCCACCTAGTGAGAAAAAGCTTTGGTTGTTTTTTTTTGGTAACAAGAAAAGGCTTTGGCTGTTGTGGTATTGTCCTAAAAAATAGGCAATTTTTCTTGCTAGTTAGATGCTGTATGACTCAGTTGCAAGAGTTGTGCAGACCTGATTAAAATAATAACAATGATAATAATAATTAAGGGTTTAGATTAGACCTTATATTGCCACTTTATTACATTGTCTTAGCTCAGTTAATTTGCATGCGAATTTAACCATCAAGCTTGTAAATCAATTAGTTGGGAGTTGATCTGGTTTAGTTAAAAAATTTTGGGTTCAAGACTTGAGAATGTAATTGTGATAAATACTTGGTAGGAGAGTTGATCTGGTTTAGTTAAAAAATTTCATTTATTACTACAAAACTTTTCTTTTTTTGCGTCAAAGTCCTCTCATATTAATAGGGAGTGAAACGCATAAAAATTAAAAGTTAGGATCTTAAAATAGTATTTTAGTCAAAAATTTTGTCAAATTTTAGATGAAAATATACTTCAGAACTTTTTTTGTTAGTGGAACAAACCACAGAGACCCTATCTGAAAATGGATCAAACCACGAGCCCTTTTGTGTAATATACCTATAATTTAAATTAAAAAAGTAGTTAGTTACTTAATTTTCTCCAAATCTCGCTCATTCACTTGCTTCGAATAACTTCCATATAGAAACTGCATTTCACATATCTGGTAANATAGGGAGTCAAACGCATAAAAATTAATAGTTAGGATCTTAAAATAGTATTTTAGCCAAAAATTTCGTCAAATTTTGGATGAAAATATACTTCAGGACTTTTTTTGTTAGTAAAACAAACTACAGGGACCCTATCTGAAAATAGATCAAACCACAAGCCCTTTTGTGTAATTTACCTATAATTTAAATTACAAAAAGTAGTTAGTTACTTAATTTTCTCCAAATCTCGCTCATTCACTTGCTTCGAATAACTTCCATATAGAAACTGCATTTCACATATATCTATTCTGGTAATTGAAAAGCTGAAAAAAGCAAATGAATTTGAGTTACTGGAAAAAAGAATAAAGACAAAAAGACTTAAGTAACTGAGTAAAAGTTTAATGGTTTTTTTGTCCAAAGGATACTGATACAAGTAATCGAGAAACCATGAAAGGAGATAGATGAAAATACACAGAAAATAAGAAATTTTATAAATATTCAAATGGAAATGTACAAACCACGTTTTCGGATTCTGAGCCTACAGGACTAACCTAAATTTTTCCACATGATAAATTGATAATATACATATAAAGAAGCTTTTCTTATTTGTACATTTACCACCCATCCCACCGGGATTTGAATATTTTAAAATGTGATATTTGGTGCAATTTGTGTAGTCTAGAGAGAGAAAATGTGGGCTTCATATACTTTATTATTTTGGAGCCTTTCTCTCTCTACCTCTTCATGACTCTCTCTCTATACTGCACAAATTGTACCAAGAAATACATTTTAGAATTTAGAGGATCTGAATTCATCCTTTCCTTGCATCAAGGTCTTGTTGCAGATGAACATAGAGAACACTAGCCTTAAACAATTTGGAAAGATTACAATGGGAACATGTAATCAACACTGGGCAAGATCCTATGATTATCCAAAGTTGCAACTTGCAAGACATCCCCACCATCATGATGTGTCACAGAATCCAAGGGAACACCTAAAATAACGTAGTCTGAGTTCTGATCCTCAATGGACTTGAAATTGGGCACCATGAATTGCTTTGATCCTGGAGAAAACTCATTTTTAAGGTTCCTTAGGTTTCTGGCTTCATGTTCTCTAATAAAAATGCATATCCATGTGTTGTGCTTTTATTAGAAAAGCTGTAGTGAACACCTAAAATGCTTCACCATAGTTATCACTGTTTTCAGTTCCACTGTCTCAAAGTATTGGGAAATGTTACCATTTTATCAAATTAACTGAGTTCGCTGAACTCCAAGCTGTTTTGCTCGTGACTAGTGAAACATGTCCGGGAAAGACCACATTATGAACTTTGCAAAAATGTCTGACTCTAAGAACTCGATATGAGCAGCCCGTCCAATAAGTGTGTTCAAGTTCCTGCCATAGGAGGAGGTGTCAAAGTTGATATCACAGCGCATGACCACTCGGCGCTCGGAGGTAGGCCGAATGTCATCCAGACAATTATTTAGCATCTCCAAGAATATTTTCCCTTTCTGGGAGTGATCTGAAGAAGCCGCTGAACACATTTCTATTCTGGCAGAGTGGTATGGAACATAACCATCCTGACAAGCAAAGAGCAGGATGCATTGAGATGTAATTCCGAAAATGAAAAGAAAAATGAGCTTAATTTATAATTATATTATTTCAGAACCGACTTGATAATTCCAAAAAGAAATCTGGCTTCTAAGATCAATGGCAATCAAATCTAAAATTTATTGGAAACTAACATTTGAGTCTTGAAGAAGTCCCGTAGGCAGAAAAGCAGATGAAGAGCATAATCTTATCATGATGTCCTAAAAATGTGAGCTTCCCACTTTTTACACTCTTTATGCTTGATATGTATTTTTTTTTCTCTTCTTGAGTAGCAAGTTTCAATTTTCTACTAACCTTTCAATCTTTAAGAAATCATTTAGTACATCAATCCTAAATATTGTAAGAGAATGCAAAGAGAACTTTTTCTGTTAAACTAAGACCTTAACAATTAACAAATTACATTTATGGCTATGCTGATTCCAAATAAAAGCTTCTAAAGGAGGTTACCTGAGGTGATGATAACAATATCACATTCCTGAAGAAGGCCAGTGTCTTCTTCTGCAGTATAAGATTAAGAAAAAACAATATTTTACTTCAGCAGTCAAGAACTAACAATATAGCACCTACTCCTGGAGAAAAAAATAACTTGGTGCAGTTATTTTAATTGTTTACAATTAGACTCATCAATAAAAACATAAAGTGTGAGCATTCTTTCATGTTACTTATTGCTTAAAAAAAGTTTGTTTACATGTCATTTCCTTCTGTTTTCTCTTTTCGGGATAAAAACATTGTGAGCCTCATTAAAGTGCACCAAAACTAAATTGAACAATTTTGGAAACTTTCTATATTCTATAAAATTTGTGTTCACCATAGTAAACTAGACAGATGAAACTATGCAGACTTATATATAGGCCAAATCTTTGGAAATCTCATATTCCAGATAGAAAGAGACATAGATAAGGGGTTATTAATATGCGTGCTATACCTTGGAAAGGTTGTAGATGAAGGTGTTCTTGATATCAGGATCATCGGTGAAAGTCAACTGATGGATACATTGTGTGCCCTTGAGAGTCTTCAAGAGCCACAACCCCGAGTTAAAGATAGAGTTTGAACTATACAGATAACCCAAGTGTGGACCAGAAATTGAAACATATGTGTACAAGTATCTTAGGTATGGCTCCATTACTTTATCTGCATTTCAAAAAATAATAATAACATTAAGTTCCTTAGAGTCAATTTTGATGAGTATCATCCTTCAACGCTTCATCCATAAATACCTGCTAAAGCAGATCGGATGATGAGATTTCCAATAGAATGGCCAACAAAGCTAAGTTTGACATGATTTGATTTTCCAGTTCTTGAAGATTTCTTCATCTTCCTTTTCAGAAAAGAGATCACCTCATGGGCAAGCCGAGATCCCATTTCTCTGAAGTCTTCAAATGTTCGGTCTTGATTACTCTCTGACATAAGAAACTGAATCGTGGGATCTATTAAAAGCCATTGATTCCGAACAAGCCGTAAATCCAAATGATGTCCCTGATAATGTCTATGTTAGAAAAATTAAAGGCCATATATTTTCAGCATTAACTTACAAGACAACTAATATAAGCATGGATGCTCTATTAACAAAAGCTGCAAGTTGGTGATAATTAGTATTATCATTAAACAAAGACAAAGTAGATGACAGAAAAAATAGTTTTTTAATTTCATTGTAGAGTTCCATGAAGAATTCAAACTCAAAGCCCAAAAGTTGCCACACTGTTAATTTAATACTTCAGTGCAAAAGTAAATTAAATAGTTATAACTTATAAGATTTAAATCATTTCTAACTTGGCTCAAAAAACAAATCATTTCTAACCAAAACTTCCTCCAAAAAAAAAAAGGTGAAAAAGAGGCTATGATTTTTGGGTTGTTCAAAGTTCCCAACATCTAAATTGTCCCACTACTATACCTTGGTAATCTAGAAAAATGAAGACAGTTCAGTGGCTTTACCTAGGCTTCTAAAGTTAATAATACCACAAATTGTGATTAGTACAACCTACTTTTTTTTTCAATTTATCCAAAAGGATTGAATGATGACATAAAACAGAGGCATCACTTTTCGCAGAGAAAGTACAATGATGACAAGTATCAGAGAGATGTAAAACATGCCTGAAACCCATGTACAAAAACAACAACTTTCAGAGCATGCTCATTGTGTGGTGGACTACTTGCAGACAGCTTGTTTGTGGCTCTAGATACATCTTCCAAAGTATGTTTTGCTGTCTCCCCAAAAGGATTTAAGTAGGAATTCACACTAGTAGAACGCATAATGTTTGTCATGCGTTCTACAATAACAATAGGAATGCGCAAAGGATCTCCAAATATAAACATGTCTTGAAGTGACCGGTTGTTGATCTGCATGGAATTCATATTTTTCACGAAGTTAATTAAGCAAGGAAAGCTACAATAAAACCTTACAGGCAAAAGCAGTTACTCACCCTCATGTGTGCAATACCTTGCCTTTGACGTTCAGCACGCATCGATGCAGTCTGAAATGGCTGAACGGAGAAAGAACAAGGAAGATGATAGATTTTTACAGAATAAGTAAACATTGTAGTTGAGTTAAGAAAATGCATAAGCAGAAGATCTAATTTGTTGAATCTCAAAATACAAATATAGTAACTTTATGAATCTTAAACATCAAATGGTAGATTGTTACCTCATCTCTTGACCTCCTTAAACTTAATGATCTCCCTCTCTCACGTAAACTAAAGCGCAAAGGTGCCCCTTCAACTCTATTACTCAAATATTGATGAGGCATCTCAACCTTTGTGTGCACCATCCATATTGACCATTCAGCTCTTCGATCATTAGCCCACGAATTACATAGAAAGTCCATAATCATCACTGTGTTTTCCCTGAGTGAAGTGACAAAAGAAAAGGAAAAATATTAAATTATCATTAATTAGATAAAATGCAATGGCCTAATGCTCAGGAAGCATATACTAACATGCAACTTCATTCAAAACAAGCTAAACCTTGCTTAGTCAGTAGACTGGAACAAGCACGGCTTATTAACTTTTTGAAAAAAAAAAAATCAGCCAAATGTAGCAGATGAACTAAATAAATTATCAAAATGGATGAACAAATGTAGCAGCGCTACTTAATAAATAGTAGAAGAAATACAAATAAGCAGCTCTACAGTTGCCAATATTAGATCATTATTAATGTATAATTACTTCAATCATACCTATGAAATAACAGAAACTTGTTCCAAAGATACAACAGCTGACTCCCCAGAGACTGGAAATACTTTAACAGATCATCTTTAGATAAAGACTGAAAATCTCCCCGAGTCTGAAATTTAAAATCTCCAGCATCTCTCTGTTGCAGAAAAGATGAAAGCGCCACATAATCCAAGTCTGACCATCAAGATTGAAAGAAGTAAGGACCTAAGCACTGTGTTATGGGTTTCTGAGAGTACCTGCAATGCCTGGCCATCTGAACTCTCCATATGTGCTGGTGGAGTTGAAACAAACAAATCCAGTTTGGAAGAAATTCCAGTCAAATCAATATGTTTGTCAATTCCTTTGCTTAATCTTCTCAGATCTTCTAGCAGTATATCGTGGGCGGTAATCAATGCTTTGATGAGCATAACCTGATTCAAGGTTTGACCACTAATATAAATTCATAAGAAAATTAGCCAGTAATGTAAGTCACAATGTTCACAATATCAGGCTAAAACATCTTTGTAACACCAGAATACTGCTATGAAATATAAAAGGCAAGATAGTAGATGATATAGCTCATAGTCATGAATTCATGAAAGGGTCAGTAGGAAAAGGTTAAACAGAACTAAAAATAAGAAAAAGAAAATATGCCTAAGACATCAGCTAGATAAGATTTACTTCAATAAAACATACTTTGTTTGACAAAATAGAGTCTTCACCATGAGTGCCTTCTGAGGCCCGGGAATCACTGATATTATTCAAAAACCATATGAATTAGAACTGCACAATATATGTGAAAAGTAAAAGAAATAGGCTTTAAATTATGGACATGCAACAGTAACAATGTATCTATTTGAAATTTTTAAAAAATGGACTTTGACAAACCTGGGTACCTTCAGTCGGGGTGTATGATAGCCAGCTCGTAGTAGACTGATGTGCACACTTGTATCAATAAGGACAGCATGTAAAGCATCAAAATAGACCGGACAATATGAATGCAACCCGAAAAGAGCTTTTGGGGGTATTCTATATTCATGAACTGCAGCAGGGCATTTATCTAGGGAGGATTGTAAGTCAGACCTGCACAATGATTGAAGCAGCTTCATATTTTGCTCTCTCAAATGAAACAATTTAACTCCTGACAAGTTCGTCTTAAGAGGGAAAGAGGTATCATGGACTAACCCAACTTCAGATACAAGGGAATGCATAAGCTCAAACCTCAAGATAACAGCAGAAGTAGAATCTCCCTATGAATAAATTTGTAAATCATTAGCAAAGAATTAATCTAGAGAAGGAAAGGAAGATTAAAAAGAAATAAGAACGAAAGAAAGGAGGCAAAGCTACATGTTGCAAGTTGCAAAAGTCAGTAAGTCACTAGAGATATAACCACTTGGGATATTTGATCTAGAGGAGAGGTTTCTTCTTTTACGAGCAACTAACAGAAATCGTCTCCTCTGCGATCAACTAACTAAATGCTGGAAAGTAGGAAGAAATATTATCAAGCCTTGGAGCTTTGGACAAATTTAAAGAGATCAACAAGTGGACTTAGGTCCACCTTTATACATTCAGTAGAAAAGTTATAATAATATAACTACTTAACTCACTGGAGTTTGTCTGCTCAAGCGAAGGACAAAAAACTTAAGGCTTGATCACTGGCTAAATTCAGGTATGACTGTAATCCTCGCCATGTTAATTTTACCTATAACTTGTTTATTATGCCATATTAGTTACAACTTTGTTTTAGATTTATTGCAATGATTTCACATGACTCTCCAAAATAATCAGAAACTGCAGTCATCTTTAGGCTATATGAGATTATCTTGCTGCCTCAGATTCATATAGCGTTGATAAGTTTTTTTTCCCTTTTTTGAAGGTCCTCTACTCTAATTTAGGATGTGATGCAATAAGAGAACACGATTAATATTTATATATTTATAATATTTTAAATTTGTAATTAGTTATTAGGATAACTTAGGAGTGGTTTGGATTTTAGTACGATCTGGATTTGTTTACGTACAAGTTTCTTCAATTTCTTAGGCAGCAAGTTATTGCCTTTTCTTTATTTTCTTTTATGGCAACTTGGTTGCCATTATTTTCTTTCATGATAAGATATTCTTTATAACCTACTACTGAGGCCTATAAATGTGTGCTCCTTGTCAGTTGGGATTACTAACGAATTATTCAGAAGTTATTCAATACTGACTTTTTTTCAAGAGGGTTGATGTTCATTCTTTCTTTTACCAGCTTATCTTGCTAGGTAAGAATGTTTAACTGGTCACTTTATCATTATCCCACACATACTAAAGATTGCCAATTGTCAAGAGAAAGAAAGAGCAACTGACCTCGCATCCACGAAAAGATAGGTAGAATGAGAGCATGATAGAAAGAAACACATCCTGCCTTGCATATTTGATACGAAAGGGAGGTGTTGAGAAACTGTTATCTGCATCATTAATCCTCCAAACTCTACATAACTTGTCAGAATCAGCTTCAGGAGCTGCAGCTCAAACAAGAGATGGATTTTCAGATTTTACTTTCTCTGAAGCACAAAGGTATTGCAAGACAGCAAACTAACAGAAAGACCAGAGTACTTACTAAGTAAATCAAACACGTTACCATCAGTTTCTAAAAGAAAACAAAAGGGTAGAGTAGTTTGGAATTGTAAGCTTAGAGAGTTCAAGGAACTATTATAGAACCTTGCACCAAAAAACCATAGGATCTGTAACTCCATTTGATTATGATTTTGAAAGTAGCAATTTTGTTGTTTGCTGAATTCGTTTCAAAACACAGAGAATGGTCCTTCAGTCGTTGAAATGATAGAATAGGTAGACTATTTTGAGAAAGGAGGTTTAAAAGCCCCATTTGGCACTATAATGCATTTTAGATTGTGCTGTAAGAACCAACAATTTAAAAAACCCATGTCCTCATTGTTTCTGTATTCCTCTTTTCCACAAGTGTTTACAAGAATTTAACAGAGCCTACCTGAACCTTAGTCATTAATACCAATTATTGATAAATAGGGGGAAAAGAAGTTAAAACAACTACCACTTACAGAATTACATTCAATTTCGAAGCTTAACTGCCATTTAAAATATCAAATTGTTGGTCTACTCACACGTGACCAGAAAACATTTGCTTAAACTTTATAATAAAGAAAGGCTGCACTGCAGAATTGAAATAGAGATGTATGACTTTTTTATAAGACCTGTAGGCTGTTGGTTTGAAGTCATGTCTAGAAAGCAAGGTTTAGTCCAATAAACTAAACTATGTATTACCACAAACCTATGTCAAATTACATGGATAATAGCTAGCTTAAATAAACCAATGATACTTCAATAGAATTTGAAAGCACAATCTTCAGGTATTACTTTCTTTTTTAATCTTCATGCTCTGTAACAAAATGATACAAGTAACCAGTCATTTAGATCCAGCTTTGGTGTTTTCTACTAAGTTCTTTTTATTAAAAAATGACAAATCAATTAAGTCTTTCAAAAAGTCTTCCCCATATATCATGTTACGTAAATCTAGTTCTTTCAAATGTTACCTTCATACTGAACAACCCTTGCCGGAATGCCCTGATTGGAGTCCCCGTCATTCTCCCATCTCATGGTAATCTTTATTTTATACCATCTGCATTTCATGAATAAGGATTGAAAAAACATTGTCAAAACTAAATACTCTAGTACACAGAATTCACAAGAAACTATCAACTCTTGCTTGAAGTATAGGTCACACCCTTGATCAAAAAGGTCGAGATTATGAAATCTATGAATGTAAATGGCAACTTCGTGAACAGCATCCATCTTAGGCAGTTGTTTATTAGCCGTTGCAGTTGCAAGGCCAGGTTGCTCCACATCGATCAACCTTTTGGTTGACCTACTCCTTTGATTCAGAAGTTTTTGAAACATTTGTAGTATGTGTCGATATACTAATCTTCAAGGTCCAAATGATCATACCCTTATTCAGTCAATGCAAGTTCAGTCAGTATCACCCAAATTTCCTGAGTCACAAAGGAACCAACTTTCTCATTCCCCAACCAAACCCATCAAAGATCTCACTCTCAAATTTCGGAAGGAATCAAACGAATGTAGTACTATTCTTTCAATGCAAACTTTAGCAAAACCCTCAAGCACTAGACCATAAAGAAACTTCCTCACCCACAAATATCTCACTCTTGACCGTCAAATTTTAGAAGGAACTTACAATGTGGGTCAGGATAGGAGCGATTGATATAGGGTTTTAGTAGGAAAAGATTAAGACGAAGATAGAGGAAAAAGGGGGTGAAGAACGCATGGTAACAATAGGAATGAGTTCTTAGCGACAATGATTCAAACACCTTGTTGGCATACGGGATGACCCAACAGATCATGATACTACAGCTGATGCTATTAATGATAGTTTTTGTTGGTTTTTTAATCCTCCCAAAAAGATAAAAAAGGGTTTTCGAGAAATGCACAGGTAGGAATGTCGTGTATGGGAAAATCCATACGGCCATTTTCAGGTCACCTCGTGATATTTTTAACTCTGGGAATCGGAAATCACGGGTCGTAGTCTATAATGGCCGGTATCATACAGATCATTGTGAGATCCTTTGACCTAAAATGAAGAGTAAACGTAGAGTTAGCTTATTAGGTCAAATAAAAAAGGGTTTGAGTTATCAGGCCAAAAAAAAAACAGTTTGAGTTAACGAATTATTACCAAAAAAACCATTTGAAGAAAATATGTCATGATTTGCTGAAAACAAAAGTTACGTAAAGAATTATAACAACACAATAATTTAGTCTTTGAAATATAATAGATTTTTAACTTATATTAAATATAATTTAAAATTCCAATAAAATAAATTATAAATTTAATCACTTAAAAATGTAATTATAATTATTTTTTGAAAATATATTTAACAATGAGTATGATTTTATTATATTAATGATTTAGTGAAATATTACAAATTTTAGAGCCATATTGAATTTATTTAAAATCTTTAACATATATTTTCCATATATAACAAACAAATTTACAAGAAAAGCATTTTTTTAATTAAAAAATATTATATATATATATATATACAAACTTGTTTTGACAATTTTGTTAGAAAAAGTATAAGTTAAAAAAATCAAAATAATATTTTTTTTAAAGAAATTTAATTTTGTAATTTTCACTTAAAACACTTATAAAAGTTATTCTTTTGTCAATTTTATTAATTAAAATTTCTTTATTTATTTTATATCCAAACAACTTTAATAATTAAAAGTATTTTTATATTATAATTTATAAACATAAAAATAATATTTCTTTAATTAAAAAACTTATTTAGGAAAAAAATTATGAATAAATTTTTCATAAAAAAATTATCCAAAGTATGTTACTATTTTTTTATTAGTTATATGTTGGACCAAAAAAAGCTTTTCAAGATTTAATATTAATTAAATTTGTAGTTTTAACTTCCGATTATTTTTCATTAAGTTGGATTTTAAAAAAATCAATGTTTTAGTTATCTTCTTTTAAAAATTCGCATATTATTAAAGTAGACATATTATTGTCTAGAGCCAGTGGTAAAATTCACTTGGAACAAAAATATTTCATTTTCCTTTAAATAGCTTGAATTTCATCTTCTTTTTTTCAGTAAAAAAACATAATATTTGACGTGGCAAAATCTGACCTCATGTATCACAACTTAACTCTTTAACTCTCAATCTCTCACACCTTATAAAGTTTATCAGTAAAATTTAGTATTTCAAAATAAAATATTAATAAAACA
>QANZ01015946.1:28498-43746 GCA_003254925.1 Chamaecrista fasciculata | reverse complement strand
AATTAAAAATTAAAAAATGTCACCACTCTCTCTCCACTCACTCTCCCATATGAGGTAATTTCAAATTGGTCCTAAATATTTTATTTATTTTAGATGAGTCTTACATATTTGTATAATTTCTCAAATTGGTCCCAAACTTACTCTTTTATCAATATAAAAATTTAATATAATCTTCAACTTTAAATCAATTCAAACGTTACACGGGCACGCCAAGCCCATAGTATATATATATATATATGTGTGTGTGTGATGATAACAATAATACAGTATACGTGCAAGCTAAGTCACCATTGAACCGAATTCACTCTCCGATGAGTGTTTCGCCGTGTAGGGCTTCGCTTCTCCTCCACCGGAATCACGTATTCCATCAGCTGCATCATCATTCAATCCATAATTCAAATTACAACATAATATATATATCACCCAGATCATCATATTCATTACAATCACTTTACCACAATCATTTTTATTATACATGTGCGTGAGTGAGAAATATTGTGGAAAGAGGGAGATATAGGCCCAGTTCGTTTGCGTTTTGATTATAATCATAATAAACATGTTTGTTTACGGTTTTTTTCTGATCAAATTATAATCATGATTTTTTTATAATCAAACACACTCAATTACACTTATACCCCTATATACATACCTAAAATTACCTATACTCTCATTCATTCAATCAAAAATCATAAGGGCAAAATGGTCATTTCCATAAATATTGGACCATTTTACAATTACTCATTATTGTATAGGGCTAAAATGTTATTTTGCCCAAAATATTTAGGGATCAAATTGGCAATTTAGCCATTCTCACAATCCCTCGTCTCTGCGTCTGCGTCTCTGCCCAAAATATTTTCCTTCGAACTTTCCTACACTTTCTCGCCAAACAAACAGACTGATTCCAGAAAATACCAAAACGAAGCTAATAATGATAATATTAAATTAAAGAGTTTCTGATTCACTCATTCATCAGAAGCTCAAGTTTCTTGCTCTCAGTGTTTGAAGAACTATCACGAAAAAAAAAAAGTGGAAGGTCCTAATATGATAACGAATTTAGATTTTCCAGAATCGTCTGAATCTTCGGAAACGAATTCGTTAGCGAAAAGCGAAATTGCGAGATTTTAGAGAGAGAAAGAGAGAGAGATTTATGCCGAGGAAGATGTTTGGGGTTTAGAGTTGGATCTAAACGAAGCAGCGAATGCCGAGGAAGATGGAACAGATAATGGGTCAATGAATTCAAGCGACATCACTGTGGATCATGAAGATAACACCCAATTACATTCACCCACTACTCCATTAATACCCAGAGAATGGCTAGATGGTGTGGATGATGCCATAGTGTTCAACCCCGTCGATGTTGGTACCGTTGGTCGGAGTTTCAAAACGGTAGTGGCAAAAGTATTTTCCGGCGTGGTGGGAAATGGGATGATGATGATGGAAGNAGAGTGAGAGACACAAGAGAGAGGGAGAGAGAGAGAGAGAGAGAGAGAGAGAGAGAGAGAGAGAGACACCAGGGAGAGAGAGAAGATGAATGGATTATGTGAAATTTAAGAGAAATTTCGAGTCCGCCTTTGGTTTGACATTNTAAAGGGATGGAGCCATATAATATAAGATATACTAGAGGCTTTGCCTGCCCTAACGGGCACGCAAATATGTATGTAAAATATAAAATTATTTAAAAATAATTTGTTAAGAGAGAATATCACATGGTACCGAAGTGTCACTTTTTAAATCACCAGGTACTAAAGTGAAATATGACCAAACTATAGGGTACCAAAGTGTAATTTACCCTTTTTTGGAGCTTAAAATATTAATGAAAATCAAAAGTAACTTGTATGGGGTGAGACTTGAGAACGCGTTGGTTAGAGAAAAGTGGGTGATTTCTTTTTCTTTTTTAATTTTTTTAATTCAATAATTTTGACCAACCATAAAGGGATGGAGCCATATAATATAAGATATACTAGAGGCTTTGCCTGCCCTAACGGGCACGCAAATATGTATGTAAAATATAAAATTATTTAAAAATAATTTGTTAAGAGAGAATATCACATGGTACCGAAGTGTCACTTTTTAAATCACCAGATACTAAAGTGAAATATGACCAAACTATAGGGTACCAAAGTGTAATTTACCATTTTTTTGGATCTTAAAATATTAATGAAAATAAAAAGTAACTTGTATCGGGTGAGACTTGAAAGCGCGTGTGTTAAAGAAAAGTGGGTGATTTCTTTTTCTTTTTTAATTTAATAATTTTTTCCAACCATAAAGGGATTGAACTATAAGATATATAGGCTTTTAAATTTGTAGTAGTCTTCCATGTTATACATATTTTAGCTTCTATATGTCAACATAGAATGATAAAAACTTTTAGGTCTAACTCGATCTAAAATTGAAGACTAATATTTCACATGAAACGCTTAAAAATAGTTTTATTGGCGCTTGAAATATTTAAATGTTTTTTAAATTAACATTCTAAAGCTAGGTTTTTTATTTAAATAATACAATAAAATTACTTATGTATTAAGATACCCAACATTTTTTCTTAATTTCCCAAATGGGATACGCACCAGCCCCCAGCGATTTTAATATTTTTTTAAAAATCTGACACTAAAATCGTGTCCAGGTAGCACGATTTCAGTCATCGTGCTACCCAGCACGATTTCAGAGAGTGGCTGACACAAGTTTCTTGTGTCAGCCATACCTGCACACATTTTTTTCTTTTTTTTTTTTAAAAAAATTATTTCACTTTGCAACAGTTTAAAAGTGTTGCAAACTTATTTTATTTGTTGTATTTTATTTTGCAACACTTTTAAACTGTTGCAAAGTGAAAAAATTTTAAAAAAAAAAAGAAAAAAGATGTGTGTAGGTACGGCTGACACAAGACAACTTGTGTCAGCCACTCTCTAAAATCGTGCTGGGGTAGCACGATTTCAAACTGTCCCAAGTTAGACTGGAGTCGTGCTACCCGGGCACAATTTTAGTGTCAGATTTTTAAAAAAAAATATTAAAATCGCGGGAGATTGGTTCGTATCCCATTTAGGGAATTAAAAAAAAATGTTGTGTATCTTAATACATAAGTAATTTTATTGTATTATTTAAATAAAAAAACCTCTGAACTATAGCCTATAATTGATGGAGTATATGTATAACTATAGATATAGACATTACTAAATCGTCATGACTTGCGTTTGACATGATGTCATTGTGTTTGTGACATGTATAACTATATATGTCCTTGGCTTCCCTCAACCATCTCAAGTCTTCAATTAAAATATTAATAACATAATTAAATAATAATGCATCATTATGTCAGAGCATAAAACAAACAGTGAAACAGGGGGCTTGATACCACTAAAATTAATTATACAGATTTTTGACCGCAATGCACATTATTTAGTATTTATTATATATAATCTATTGTTAAATTGGAGATTGATACTGTACGTCATTTTCCGTTTTTTGTTGGTATTATCTGTTGTAAATAATTATGTTTGTGACTATTCACATTTGTCTCTTGGTATTCTCCATGTTTAGAAGTTTGTATTTTCCTTTAGTTTCTCTATGCACATGAATATCTTATCCTTACATAATGTACATTAATTTAGATTCATCTCCCTTGTATATCCTTTAGCCTATAAATAGAGGCTTTAGGGTTTGATGTAACTAAGTAATTTCAGTGGATAATAAGAATTACACTCCTCCTACTTTTC
The DNA here is from genome assembly GCA_003254925.1 of Chamaecrista fasciculata. Taxonomy (NCBI): domain Eukaryota; kingdom Viridiplantae; phylum Streptophyta; class Magnoliopsida; order Fabales; family Fabaceae; genus Chamaecrista; species Chamaecrista fasciculata. The sequence goes on along the minus strand of QANZ01015946.1, from coordinate 40,036 downwards.
TCTCAACTTTGAGTACTCTTATACCATATATTTTACAACATTATCAACATTATATTTTAATTTTAGCTGACAGAAAGGAGCAAGTTATTGACCAGAGCCATTTAATTAAGCCCTATCATCATTATGTAGATTTTCCTTCTGTCTATAATTAGCACATGCCCCGTGAATCATGATCCTTCATCGTGCGTTCTACTATCGAAGAAGTAAATACAGCACGAACTTATTTATAATTTTCTAATTTATAATATTTAAAAGTTTATTACTAACCTATCTATATATATCTTGAAAATTAATCCTTTTTATTTACATTTTGAAAATGACATTTGGATAAATAATATGATTTATATAGCTAAAATAAAGTATAATACATAATATTTAGTAATTTGATGTATACGTCGTGACATTTGGATAGATGGACCCATTATTCATTGAGGTAAATAGATTTTATAAGTAGATGAGTGGGTATAGCTGAGCATATAATAATACTGTAAGTCACGTGAAATCATAGTTGAACGGCGTAATTGATAAAACAAACCAAGTTTGATCTTAGATTCGACAAAATATTGAAATATTCTTGCCGACTGTAATGAAAACAATAAAAATAAAAATTATCGGGGAGCTTGTGTTTAATTTGTCTTCAAATTCAGTTAAGAGAAATTGATATATATATATATATATATATATTGTGTTGGATTATTCAGTTAAGTGTGGCCCATGTAACTAATAGACTAGACCTATTAATAGAAGCCCAATTTGATGGTAGTTGGGCTTGAAGGGCATTTAGGTCTGGTAGGATTTAGAAACCCTTCCCTCTAGGGGTGAGCATCTTGACCCGCGAGCCCGCAAACCCGCAAAAACCAACCCAACCCGTAGTGTTCAAAATTCTCAACCCGCACATCTGCGGGTTGGTCCGTGGGCTGGAAGTTTATGAACCCAACCCAACCCGCGAACCCGCAAATATATAAAATTTATATTTTTATAATTAATTACTAATATATATAATATAGTATAGAGTAAACTAACAATTTGGTTCTTAAAAGATCACCGAAATAACAAACTGGTCCCTGGAAGATTGAAATGTATAATTTAGTCCTTGAAAGATCAAAATGGTATACTAATTAATCCTTTTTATGGACTAAATAATATACCTTTTTGATCTTCCAAGGATTAAAAAGTATAGCATTTTGATCTTTCAAGGACTAAATTGTATAATTCAATCTTTCAAGGACCAAATTGTTAGTTTACTTTATATTATATATAATGCACTTTACCTGAAAAGTTGAAAAACAATGTGTTATTTTATTGTTAAAAAAAAAAAAAAAGATTCAACCCGCAGGTTCAACCCAACCCAACCCGCAAAATTGCGGGTTGGGTTGGTTCGGGTTGAATTTTAGAAACTGCAAAATCCAACCCAACCCAACCCGCAGATTGATGTGCGAGTTGGGCTGTGATTTTCCCTCAGCTCGCTCCAACCCAGCCCGCGCTCACCCCTACTTCCCTCTCCCTTCAGAAATAAAAAGCAAGAGCCACACATTTTTTGTGAGGAGAAGATAAGGCATGAATGGATAAAACAAGTTGGGTTCTCAACCATTAGAGACCAAGAAAGGAAGAAGGGTAGAGGGAAGAAACTCTCTTTCAAGATTTTAAAGACATGATCAAGGTACACATATCTCTTCTACTCATTAAGTTTTGAGTATTAAAATTTATTTTACATATTGGCCTGAGAAAAAAATTGATATATGTTGATAATGACATAATCTGCATAATCGATCAACTAATGGTTGCTTGCCAGAGCTACCCGTGTCGTCTGCGTTCAAAATGAAAAATCATGTTTACAACAACTCAATACTCTTGATCCAAAAGTTAAGAATCTATTAACTGAGATTGTGATGATAGTATATATATATATATATATTTCGTATAAATGAAGAGTATTCACCGTTGAAAATAATGACTAATTTCTTTGTGCGAGTTTTTCACTTAAAAATAAACGACTAGTAACATAATTAAGGGACTAGTGAAAAATTACTAATCCATATTCAGGTGACTGTAATATTAGTATATTATTAATATCTTGATCATCGGTGTGATAATTTAACTTTTGAAAGATTAAGCTAGCTAGATAACTTAATTTATAAAAAATTAAATTGTGTGTATACACATGTTTTTCTTTTTGGATATTCTTTTATTAATTAAACTATCATTTTTCTCATTTACAGATTAAATTATCAATTCAATAATCTTTTAAAGACAGTTATTCGTCGAAATCGTTTCACGCACTCTCTCCTCCTCTTTCTTCGTGATTTTTCTCTAATTTTTTTTTTAATCTTTTTCTTCATCTTCTTTGATCTCAACTCAATAATCTTTTAAAGACGGTCATTCTTCTTTAGTGTTTCTCTTCTTTATGTTTTTTATTTCAATAAATTAGATATTTAGTCCCTCAAGCTTTGTGGTGATTTTGTCAAGATCTTTCTGGTCTTAGTCTTTGTTTGTGAAAGATTTTATTAAAAAACGAGATTTTGACTCAGATCTGAGCAAATATGCTAAGAAGCATTTAATATTTTTGCAAATTNTAATATTAGCAATAATGCAATATAACATTGTAAGGCTAATTAGAAACAGATTTAGAAACAAATTTATCAAGGAATATCATATACTCAAAATTGTGGTTAGAAACAGATTTAGAAACGGAATGGGGCGTTGCTAAATTAGCAACAGATTAAGCCAATTTGATGCTAAATTTAGCAAGGCCAGTTTTTTCATCGGATTTAGCAACGGCATAAATCCGTTTCTAAATAGTAATTAGAAACGAAATTTTATGATTTAGAAACAGATTTGGACGTTGCTAATTGGCTTTTCTCTAGTAGTGTTTGTATCAGAGTCTATCACGTTTCTAACCCTAGTTTGTGTGACATTGAGAAAGATTTCGTTTAATCCTGTAAGAGTGCCAGTATCCCAACAACCTGAAGAGATATTAAATCCTACATTATCCTTCAAGAATTTCTTCTTCATTCCGGCGGTAGAGACGACGATTTATTGAATTGAGTTAGGGTTTTATTTTGGAAGACGACGTGGTTTGGGTGAGCCGATTAGGTTGGGAACATGACGACTAGCTCGTCATGGCACGCCGTCGGGGCTGTTGATGTGCTCCTTCATGTTCGTCGCCGCTCATGCTCGGAATTAGGTTCCCAGTTCAATTCGTGCTCATTCCGTGGGTTTTCTTGGCGTCGTGTTGGTGAAAGCGCATGGGCTTGTGTCTGGAAATTGAATTAACAAGGCGTCGTGTTGGTTTTCAAGTTACAATTTGATTAAGAAGGCAGTTTCAATTCGCAAGTATCTTGAGAGGAAGGAAGGACGAGGAAGAATATTTCGTGCGATATATGCGAGTTCTCCAATAAAGAAAACGCAATTCAGAATCGATACGAGTTCTTTGTGCAAAGAATGGGCGTCGAAGACTATCACTTAATTGAGCTCGTTAGTGAAGGTTCGTTTGGGAAGGTGAACAAGGGAAGGCTCAGGCCAAAAAAAAAAAACAAGGGAAGGCGGATTTATACGGGACAGATTGTTGAAATTAAATTCATAATGAAGCATGGTAGTAGTCAAGTGATCAAAGAGTGGGACGGTGATGTGTCTAGGTGGTCAAGTGATCAAAGAGTGGGACTAAGGTGATGTGTCTAGGTGAGAGGCGGACACAAGACGCATGTGGAATTGAAATTACTAAAAAGGCTTTAATTTTGGAGGTGAAACTGGACGTGTATGGTGACAGTAAAAATTTAATTTGGGCTTCAAGAGGTATGTTGATAGTTTGATTTATTTTATGATAAAAATTGTAGGAATCTGATTATAAACCCATTATATCTAATTTCAATGTGATGTGAAATATAATTGTTATAGGTGTGATATATTAGAACATCATAGATTGCAATATTTAATGAGAGCTAAGAAAAATTATCAAAAGGGTGATAATCTTCTTAAATCAAATGGAAATTTGGTTTATAGAGATGATGACACTAATAATTAAATTATTATTGCAATGCTCTCTCATTTTTACTCATCTGATATGAAAAAATAGGTGATAGATTGAAGTGCTACAAGACACATTTGTTCTAATAAAGAACTGCATTCCTCCTTTGAAAAGAAGGGGATGATAAAATCTATCTTGTTGATTTCTGAACTACTAAGGTTCTAGGAAAAGTTGTGATTAAACTCACAACAGGAAAGAGTTTGCAACTAAATGATGTTCTGTATATATTTATTGTGAGAACAAATTGATTTTTTGTTGCTCTGTTGATTAAAGTGTCATTTAAATCTGACAAGATTATAATGACAAAATAAAATATTTTTGTGGGAATGGGCTATTGTAATCAAAGACTGTTTATTATGAGTGTTGATAAAATATTATTTAAATTGTTCATTACGGTTTTTAAGCTCTTATGCAAGTTGGAGTGGCTTATTGCAAGTGTATGTTTATGAATTATGAATCTGCAATTATAATAAACTCAATTTGTTAAGTGTTTTCAACGCAACCAATTGCAACGAAAATACAGTAGGATTATATAACATATATAATGTCCATGCTATATACACTGTGTGATTTTTCAGCAATGGAGGTTACATATTATAGATATGTACGTTTTTGTCATTCCCGGCAAGTTCATCTTAATATGGAAAAATTATATCTAGTTAATTATTTATTTTGGTGTTTATGATAGTCTACGAGATGAAGTTTTGTTATCTGATTGTGTTTTACAAATTAAAATTTCTCATAGGATGACTGATAAGATACCTTATGAGTATGAAAGGTTTTGTATCAAATTTGAAATATTTGAAAGTGTGGGGGTGTCTTATTAAAGTTTTATTACCTATTTTAAAAGAGAAAATTGGGTTCTAAAACTGTTGTTTATGATTTTATTAGTTATGCTCAAAATGGAGTTGCATATAGATTATTAATTTTAAGAAGTGGTGTTTTGAATCAAAACACAATTATTGAGATAAAAGATGCAAAAATTTGTTGAAAATATTTTTCCTTTGAAAGTTCAGCATATTCCTAGAAGGCCAAAGTCCTATTTTGGTCACTCAGTTATGCTCAGTGTTCCAAATTGGCCCCCAGTTATTTTTCGTTCCATATTGGCCCCCCAGTTATGCAAAACTTGGCAAAGTTGGTCCCTCTAACGGTTTCCATCCATTTTTCTGTTAAAAAAAAGACAAAATTGATTTTTAACTCCTAAAAGTTTAAATTTTTTGCATCAAGGATCTTTTTCTCTATAATAGAACCAAAATGTAAGAAAGAAGAAATAATTTGGGGGTTTTAGTATTTCACACCTAAAAATAATCTCTCTCTCTCAATCCGCTCTGATCAAACGAGCACTGTTATACACATTGTCAGGTCCAACTTCACGGCTAGTCCCTCCAATTTGATACTTGATCCGACCACCAAAGTATAATCTTTCAGATTCAGATTTGGATTTGAAGAACTCATCATCAGGAATCCAAGTCCTCCGTAAGGAATCATTAAATGGAGTGACTTTAAGACCCCCAACATTGACTCTGTACACAACTTCAAGTGCTTGCTTATTCAATCCATCAAATTCTCTATATTCATGGAACTCACATACTGAGCTGTATCAGGCACAAGATCCTTCGGTGCAGAGATAACCTCAATCACATTCACAAATCTAAACTTCGAATTTTCATTCGGAACAAACATGACCACAAGCCTTTCAGAATCGACCCTAATCAGGTACTCTATGATCCTAGGGTTTTCAGCATTCAATCTAGTAGTAAAATTGCTAAGAACGACATATTCATTAACCAAAACGTGAAATTGAGCGTCTCCTAAATCAAATTCCGGGGAATCAAATACATGAAAGTGAAAACGTACCATTTGGGTTCCTTTATCCCTTCTGATCGAAATCGCGTGATCTGACGATGACAGCGGCGTTTTGTGGCCGGTGAGCTCTGGGAGAAGTGGTCGGAAACAGAGGCAACAATCGCGGCGGTTGGGCGTCTCTGGGAGTGGTCGTCGGCGAAGGATGCAAGAAGAACCCCTTCTCCTTGATGGCTCTATCTTCCGCCTTCGTGTCCAGGCGGCAAAACGGGTCGGGTAGTAACGGAGTCACCGGACTCAGGGCCAGCGACAGGAAGTCTAGTATGCTCGGAGACAGGATTTCGGGTTTCTGCGGCGAGAATCCGGAGTTTCTGATCACCGGAGAAGGGATCAGCGGATTGATGTGGAGGTTCGAGAGAGAGATTATTTTTTTGGTATGAAATACTAAAACTCCCAAATTATTTCTTCTTTCTTATATTTTGGTTCTATTATAGAGAAAAAAGTCCTTGATGCAAAAAATTTAAACTTTTAGGAGTTACAAATCAATTTTGTCTCTTTTTTAACAGAAAAATAGATGGAACCGTTAGAGGGACCAACTTTGCTAAGTTTTGCATAACTGGGGGACCAATATGGAACGAAAAATAACTGGAGGACCAATTTGGAACACTGAGTATAACTGGGGAACCCAAATAGGACTTTGGCCTTCCTAGAAATATTGAGACCTCTTATGCTTCGTCTTCCATTTTAGAAAATGATGTTTTGAATGAAAATTTGAAAAGAAGCAAAAGAGATAGAGAAAAAAAAAATCTTTTGGAGATGACTTTCATACTTTTCTAGTTGAAGATGAGCCTAGAAATTTTTATGAAATTGTTTCTTCTCAGACGCTGATAAATGTGAAGAAGCTTTTAAAGTTGATATTGGTTCTTTAAATAAGAATAAAACATAAGTATTAGTTGATTTGCCTCAAAGAGCAAAATCAATTGGTTGTAAATGGGTTTTTAAAAGGAAACTTTTTCCTATGGTTTTATAGATAAATATAGAGCGAGGGTTGATAGCTAAAGGCTATATACAAAAGAAAATGAGTAAACTACTAAATTGGTCCCTAGATTATTGACTCGCTGGCAAATTGGTCCCTGAATTTAGGAAATTGACAAATAGGTCCCCGAATTTTTCTAACAAGTCAAATAGATCCCCGAATTTTTCTAACATTTGTCAAATAGGTCCTTCAGTGCATGTTATTCAGGGACCTATTTGACTAACGTTAGAAAAATTCGGGGACCTATTTGACTCGTTAGAAAAATTTGGGGACTTATTTGTCAATTTCTTAAATTTGGGGACCAATCTGTCAGCGAGCCAATAATCCAGGGACCAATTTGGTAGTTTACTCAAAAGAAAATATTGATTATTTTGATACTTTTCTCTTGTGACCAGAATTTTTCACGTGCGAATTTTGATTGTTTTACCATCAATTCACAATCTTTTTATTCATTAAATAGATGTGAAAAATGTTTTATCTAAATGGTGATTTAGATGAGGAATTTTTTTTTTGGTACAACCTGAAGGGTTTAGTGTTCCTGGTCAAGAGAATATATAAAGTATGTAAATCAGTGAAATCATTGTATGGTTTAAAACAAGCACCCAAACAGTTGCATGAGAAACTTGATCAAATTTTGTTAAGTGGTAATTTCTCTTCTGTTGAAGTTGAAAGATATGTTTACACTAAAGTTGTAAATAATGATTGTGTTATTATATGCTTGTATGTGGATGACATGCTGATTTGTGGTACAAGTATGTATATTATACTTGAAACAAAATCTTTTCTTGCTTCTAATTTTGATATGAAAGATATGGGTGAAGCAAAACTGATTTTTGGTGTTAAAATCATAAGGAATGAAAATTGTATCTTACTTTCTCAAGAACTTTATATTGAGAAGATTTTGAGAAAGTTTGAACAATATGATAGATCTCCTGTGAGTACTCCTTATGATTCTAGTGTGCAATTAAAGAAAAATAGAGGAGATCTTGTGGCTCAATCTAAATATGCACAGATTATTGAGAATATGTTGCATTTAATTAATTATACCAGGCCTGACATAGCTTATGTTGTGTGTAGATTGAGCAGATATACTCATTGTCCAAACAATGAACATTGGGAGGCCTTGGTAAGATTAAGATATTTAAGAGGTACCATAAACTATGGTATATTGTATAGTGGATTTTCCGCTGTATTAGAAGGATACAGTGATGATAAATGGATTTCAAATTCAAATGAGACAAAATTCACTAATGGCTATGTGTTTATGTTTGGTGGTGGTGTTGTCACATGGATGTCAGCTACGCAAAGCTTTATAAATAAATCCTTAAGGGATTTTGAGTTTGTTGCTTTGGAGTTGGCTGGAACTGAGGCTGAGTGGTTGGAAAACTTCTTAGCAAATATCCCATTAGGTGACAAACTAATTCCATCTATTTCATTACACTGTGATAGCCAATCAGCGATAACTACAGCTAAAAATAAGACCTTTAATGGCAAAAACAGACATATTCAATTGAGACATAATATTGTGAGACAGCTGCTAAAAGATGGTGTAATCTCAATTGATTATGTAAAATCAAGTGTGAATCTTGCGGATCCGTTAACGAAGCCTCTTGGGAGGAAACAAATTTCTGAAACATCGAGGGGAATGAGATTTTTGCCAATTTGAAAATTAACCACGATGGCAACCCAACCTTTGTGATTGGTGATCCCATGAATAAGGTTCAATGGGAAGAACAAGTCGTCTGTTAATTCTGGTAACACTAAATTAATATATCCCTTCCTATGGTGTGTGATAGTGTTATACTGCATTTTTTGTGAGGTTGTACATAGGTACTTAATGATTTCATATTCCTACGGGATCGTATAAGTGCAGATACACTTTAATGAAATCACCTCGATGAATGTGGAGTGGAGCCGCTCCTATGAGATTCTGACAAAATCTCTAGAGCATTCATTATGAAACAGGCACGCGCAAGGCCGTTGTAACGCGCAAAAATGTCGTTAATAGCAGAAATGTGGGGGTATAATCTGACTCTTAATGCCTCTAGTATACAACAAGAGTAGTTGGTTCATAGAAGCAGGCTTCACTGACTACTCTGTGTACTATGTGTTATTGGTCTAGATCTAGTTCATAGTCGAAAAGACACTAGCTACAATGATTATGCCCATGAGTGAGACTCATGAGAAATGTGGTTTCTTATTTTACACATGTGGAGGATTGTTAGACCTAAGTCTAATATTGGGCGTGTAAAATAAGCCCACATTGCCTACATGAAAGAGATATGAGGGTTGAGATTATTTTTGGTACTTTATTTCTAACTCAGCCGCCTCTCTCTTTTGTATCAGAGTCTCTCACGTTTCTTCTGCTATTATGTATCCTCTTTGTGTGACACTGAGAAATATTTTGTTTAATTCTATAAGAGTGCCGGTTTCTGATCAGTGTAATACCGAAATATCTCTTCAGGACAGTGTCCTAAAGACGTTATCGTGAGAAATCTCAACATGGATAAACTTTACAATTAATTAAAATGAAAGTGAAGTAATAAAGAAATTAGAGAGAGAGAGAGAGAGAGAGAGAGAGAGAGAGAGAGACCTGCTTGCGTTCTCGGGACCTCGCAGCAGATTCTCTGTTTTTGATCATTCTCCTCTGTTTCTGAAGTGTGGCCTTATCCATAATAATATCTTGTTCCTGATCAGTACCCCTCCCCCTCTTTCCCCTTTTTATTCTACCAACACCACCTTCCGCCGCCGTGCCGGCCTTGGTGAGAAAATCCTCGAGAGTGATCTCATCATCGTCGTCCCGTACAGGATCACTCCCTTCCACGATATCCTTCCACACCTCTTCCACCGTCTTCGTACACGACTCGGGTTCGGAGTGGATGAACTTGAGAAGGTCCTCCATCGAGGAAGACTCACGTGGCACATCCCGATTCGCCCTCGCAACCTTCGTCGACGATGCCATCAATTTCTCAACAACTCACAAAAACGCGTCTCTCGATTATTTATAATTCGCTAAAGTGTTGGTATTTCCGCGGATTCCTTTTGTCGTGTTACGGCGACCACTTCCGGCGACATCGGGTTTCCTTTTTTCTTTCGTGACAGAAAACGAAAACGACGTGACATGAGAATTAATAGCGTCTTCCTTTTCTGGATCTAAACTCCATCTCCACCGTCCAATACAGGATACGTCCAAATGAATCGTGTCCGTCCCTTTCTGCTTTGGTGTGTTGCTACTTGCTAGCTGCATTATTATGAATATGATTGTCAATGTCGTCATTTGGTATTTTCGTCCTTTTTGAGTTTTGTCTCTCTACTTCTTGATTCTTCATAGGATCACCATCAAGGTTCAAGGATATATGTCATTTCAAGTGAAAAGAAATCAGGAAAGCCTGAGACCTCCTCGTAGAATTGCCTTCTCTTATTGGGTCATACTTTGAACAAGTTAGTACTCTTACTTCTCCACTTCTTATTTATTCAATCCTTGTAGGGCTAGCTAATAGGCATCCCAAGGGTACATTTTAAGATTTTATTTAATAATTTAAGATATATAGCCTTCAAATAATGGGAAGTTGTATCTAAATTAAAAAGAACAAACAACCAAGCAAAGTATAAAATAGTGATTACAAACATTCAACTAGCCCATCACTTGAGAGTAGTTAGGGCCCATGTATTAAACTCAATTAGTTGCTAATTAATTAAGTGAAGCTATAATAAACAAAAATCTACCATGTCTCACGTCGAAAATACTCAAGTACATGTGCCTTGTCAAAGCTCACATCACATCTGCCAAAACTGATCGTTTGTCAAAATCATTTTTTTTATATAATCTCATTGACAATATGTCATGACAATTGATGTTACCACCCATCAAAAGGATATTTATAAAGGGCAACACTTCAAGCTTTTACTCGTTTGATTTAACTTTTTTAACTTTAAGATGTTTTATATATTATATAAAACATTACATAAATTTCCAGACAAAAAATTAAATTCAACAGCTAAAAACTAGTGTTATAACTATCTAATTTTTTATAGCATAACCCATTTATAAAACGGGACAACTTCCCATTGGCGACATCTATCATGAAACATAGGAAAGATCTTCATATGGATGAAGGCCCACTTCGTTTCCGTTTTGATTATAATCTGTTTTGATTATAATCAAAATAAACACGTTCGTTTACGTTTTTTTTCCTGATTCAATTATAATCATGATTCTTAAATAATCAAACACACTCAATTACACTTATACCCCTATACATAAACCTATAATTACCTATACTCTAATACATTCATTCTCCAATCACAAAGGGCAAAATGGTCTTTTACCTCAATATTGGACCATTTTGGAAATACTCATTCTTGTGTTGGGCTAAATTGTTATTTTGTCCAAATAATTTAGGATTGAAATTCATATTTTAGCCATTATTTTTCTTCTTCCTCCCCACTGTTCTCTCTCTCGCTTCCATTTTCTCTGCAAATCACTCGACGGAAAATCATCCACTCTCTTCATCAATGCTTGGGCTTATCTCTCTCGAACCACCCAACAACCACCGTCACTCTCGCCGGAGCTCCGCCCTTTTCTCGACAGAACCGTCGTCGCCGAAGAACAGAGCCGATTTCAGACAATCGGCGAATCAGGACCGTCCGGCGAGGTCAAGATCGACGGGATTTC